>CABEEJ010002960.1:0-48801 GCA_901482245.1 Timema douglasi
CCACCCTCCCAATCAATTAAGGACCCCCATTGTTCGTTAATTGCCTCTATTGTTTGGGCCAGAAATCGACAATCCCCCCTACTCATGATTAATCAGTAATCACATATTAAAACCTGTTAGAAACACAAGGTTCAAAATTAACCTTGTCTTTTACTTCAAATGGTTGACCTTATAATATATTAAAATATAAAAATATGTTTGTATTTTTATTTAAAGAGGGTGGGTGATTCAAACATTTGCAATGATTTAAAAGGGAAAAAAAACGGAGCCATAAATCTTTCATTAAATTTATACATCGCGTTGAGTAAACACGAAATAAATATTTTCCACATTGCCTCACACATGTTTATTTTTAACCAACAAAATCAGAACTAGAGCGTTGTTAAACACACCAAAAAAAATCTAGAATAATTTACGGATTCTATGAATTATAATGTTTTGGAGTTTTCAAATAGAATAGAGGGGGAAAAAAATTGGAACTAAAACTATTTCCTCCACTAGCACAAGGTCTGACAGTTACAAAATTGTTTAAAAAATACGTGAATAATTCATAGGGAAAGAAAAATATAGAAGAGATATTTAAATGGACCAACCAACACAAAGAAACATTTTCAATAAGAAAAGATAGCATGTCCTATGCTTCAGGTCTCTTTGTGAATCAAATGATATGTTTAAGGAGGCAAAACCTAGTATACAGAGTGATCATTCAAATATTTCTCAATGATGGATCTCTTGTTATGGAATTAATTTTAGAATATCCCCCGCGACGGTACGATCATTGGCAACTACATCAGTTTCGTATAGTCTGGTTTGTTGCCTATGGGTGCTCGGAGTTCTAACCCGCCAGAGGATACTAGGGTTATTTTTCCTAAACCGTTTCCTACTATTCTTCCAGGAAAGTTCTGGTAGTCTATATTAATCAAAATTTTACCTTCATCTCTACCTTACTAGTCTAAATAAGCTGATAGCTCTGATTAGAAGTAAGGTGCAATATTCAAGAAAAACACAATAAACGGGTCTAGACGAAATAAAGCTCATTTTTATAAACCCCTGATTTGATTTCAGGAGGCGTCTATAACATAGTTAAGTATTAGTTGTGTATTTTGTATCGACATATAACTAATTAAAAACCCAATTTATGATCATAAGATTGTAACATGTAAGTATAAATTTATTTGATCTTTGTTTGTAAAGACAAAGATTTAAAAAAAAGACAAAGTAAGTTTTTGCATCATAAAATAAATTAAACACACTTTTTGAGACAAATATCTCTTTTACTGTGGTAAAGGTGACCTGGCAGTCTAGGGGTAAGGTGTCGGACTTCCATGTTGGGTTCCGGGGTTCAATCCTCGGTCCTGGCACGGATTTATCTGATTGCCAAACCCTTCCTTCACCTCTGACAAGACGTGTATTAATCACCACTTGTGAATGTGGGGAATTTCAGGCCTCCACCGTAGTTTGTATTCCACGTTAAACTGTAGGTCCTCCATTCCATCTCACAATCACCCTACCATTACACATTAGCGTGAGTGCGTATAACCCGAACGGGTAGTAAGACGTGGTGCTAATAATAATACTGTTGTGAAATGCATTAAAGTTTGGAGTAAAATAAGATTCTTAAATAAATAATTTTCTAAAAAAAATCTCATTTGTACAGTTTTTTCGAACAGGCTAATTAGATAAATATGGCTAGTTACTAGAGAAAAAGGAAATCTAAGCTCTTGTGATTAAACAACTCATTGTTTCCATGACCATATGATTAAAACAAATTTGTAAATGAAGACCAAGATCATTTTATTAGAAAACTGAGATTAGTGGCAGAAGGGTTCATTGTGCTGACCATATGACACACTCTATCAAATGTTGGTACTACCATCGCTAACGGCAGCGGCCACTCAGTCGTTATAGCTCGCTTGTGGGTTCACACCACGGAGTTTTTTTTAGGAACAAGATTGTTATCTCCTATCAAAACATTTAATGATTGTTTGTAAACTATGAAACATAGCGACTAAGAACTAAGTGTCAGTTATGTATATTTATTTGTATTTTTATATTTAAATTTTCTGATGCCAGTAATTTTCTCGTTAGTTTTAATTAAAACGTTAAATTGTTAAAAGGATTTTTAAAAACATTATGTTTATAAAATAAATCTGATTAATAGTGGATCTCGACAATTGCCATGGTTATTTATCTATTCATGAATTGTCTTCGTAATATATCAATTAAAATAACAAAACAAGTCCAATTTAAAATTCTTCTATTTTAATGTCATTCATTAACAATACAAAAACGGATCAAAATGAAAACATCTATTACGTAGAAATGTTTACCGGTTAACGGCTTATCATAAGTATTTATAATTGTTCCTCTATTTTAATTATGTTGATTTAAATTATGAATGGGTTACAGTTTGTGGTTTCATATGCCAGCCACAAAAATTTTAATCTAAAAATATGTTCATATTAAACTGTTTAACGGCTTACATATAAAACCACAAAGTGTAGCCTAACCAATGCATAATGTAAATAAACTTATTAGATAATAAAAGTTATAAATACTTATGTCGAACCGTTAAACATTTCTAATAAATAAATGTTTTCATTTCAACAAGTTTTTGTATTGCTAATGATTCCATTAAATTTAAGTGATGCCGAATCTTAATACCAATCAACTCGATAGAGAATAAATTTGAACTAATATTAATATCAAATTGTCGATTCCCATTCTAATTCAATACTTCATGTTAATAAATTGTATTATAATTGTATTGTAATTGTATTATGACGTATTAATCATAACAGGCCCTGAATGAATAACCAGTAATGTCAAAATCAAGTTTTGCTTGGACAATATTAGGGTCTATTATATTCCTTAAGGTGGGAGTATAAGGAGTTAAGGGCAGTGTTTTTGCACTTTTTATATCAAAACAATAATTGTTGGTCAAATTACATCAAATATTGCTCCAATAGAAACATAACTCGAGTTTAATTATCTACAAATGGTGATATCAACAGTCGTTGAATATCTGTTACGAGCGTAGCGACATCAGACGAGAAACTGTTTAAATGAAGATAAAAAAGTTGTCATTAAATTTCAGGACAGCTTTGACAGATATTAAAGAAATGTTAAGTTCACCATGTGAAGAAAATTAATCTTTATGTTTCTACTGGAAAATGACTTGATTTATTTTGACCAAAAATGTTCCTTAAAATGCAAAAATACTGCACTTAGATCCACGACACCTTAAAATAATCCTGTTAATTACAAGAAAGAAAATACTCCATCGAAAATTAATAAAAAATAAATAACCAGAAACTTTCAACATGCCACACAGTAGCTTACCTTTCCTAAATATGTCTTTAATACTATCTAGTAGATTTGAAAAGGCTTTATGAGGAGGAGGAGGTGGCAGGGGGGCGAATGTTTTGCCTTCTAAAGAAAAACAGGCAATTTCCGCTACTTTATCAAAAGTCTTAAATTTAGGTTATCCACTTTGTAAGCAAGATTTGTTTTAAAGCCGAAAAATAAATACTTGGATAAAATAAAGTGTAGATGTTTAAGAGGGTCTATGCAAACATGTCAGGTCCAGATATTTTAGACGTCTTCATCAAAATAAACAATTTTTCACTTCGAATAACACTATGTATCATACCTTCTTAGTCAAATATCAGTCGGTTTAATTTATTACTATCCGCTTCGAAAGCCGCATGGTCCAAGGCGTAACTCTTGCAATAGACTGGACTGTGGACGATGGGTAAATCAGGGTTCTAATCCCGGTCGGGTGCACTGAGGGTGGTTTTCCCGAAATAGTTTGCCACTTTACCTCCACGTAAATGTGGGTACACTGGGTACACTTCCTATAAATTCAAACGTCCTCATCCCTAACTCATTAGCGTAATTAGTACACATGCGTATAGCCTGTATAGGTAGTGAGTCTTGGTGCTTCAACAATTAATGATTATACCCTACACCGTCCAAACATAAACTGTGTTTATTTTTTGTATTTATTTACTGTTTTTGTGTAAATTTGTAATGTTTTATTTTCATACACGTGCACAAAATCAAACAGGCTTTATATATATTAAATATTATTAGTTTGATCTATTCTTGAACTATAACTGCCATTAATAGTAATTTAAACACCTTTCTTAGTTCATTCAGAATTTATCTTGTAAACTGTTACTAAAATATAGGTTTTAAAACTGTATCAACACAACGATTCAAACCTTAGACATATTAAGCCAAAGGTTAAAGGTATAAATAGCTTTCCACGAAACATTTTCTAAATGTATATTAAACTAAAGACATAGACCTATTGGAAAAAGTGGATTAAAGGTTCGTTCAAGTGTTGATTTGGAGGGTATAGATTTAATTAAATTGTATTAAATCCTATTTAATTGCTCGCTGTCGGGATCAAACCTCTATCTCTTGATTTCACATCATGTATTGCAGACGCCCAAGGGTTGATATGCTTGTCTTTAGTATGACATCATCATTATCTCAGTCGATAGCACGTTTACCTATTTATCTCAGGGTCCCTTGATTTTATTTATTTTAACCAAAAAAATCTGTGCCATAAAAACTGCAAAAAATCTAGCCTTTTTATGCGTCCCCTTCCATCCAACCTTTAGTAGTTAATTAATAGTCTTGGGCCTGGTTATTGTGATGAACCCATGTTTAAGTTATAGCCTGATAATAAACCAGTCATAGAAAGCGCCCTAACTACAAATCTTGTATTATAAATATTGCCTGCATCGAGGTGCACGTAGATTCAACGTCAAATTCATCTAGTCAAATCGGGTGGTCGGGTTTCAAATTTATGCCAAGTATACTGAAGGTGGATTTTACTATACTGTTCCCAATATAGCTTCACACAAATGTGGGCATATTTCCTTTATATTCAACCTTCTTCATTCATATTGCATTAGAGTAATTAAATGCGGATATCCCAGATGGACATAGTAAGATTCCATTATGAAAGGACTTTTAAAAAATACAAAATCAAAAGTGACAGCTCCATTTTACATGAATAAGCGTATGAATACGTGGAAGTGGAGCAAGAAATGTCAGATAATGTTCTTCCTATGAAAATTGGGCTGTATGTAAGTCGTACTTAAGTAAAACGTGGTGTAAACAACAATCATATGAACATTAGCTGTTTGTTAGTTACCTGCTGACTGAAACACTCCCTTGGTGAAGACGCGAGACGTCTCCTCCACCAGTACCCCAGAGGCTCCATGCAGACCATGGGCCAAAACCTGCACCAGTAGGCTGCACCACACCACCACCCATCCCCACCCCCCTTCAGGATAGTAGTGCTGCTTGATGGTGCTGGCGCTCGTGCTGTGACGGCGTCGGGACGCGGCCGCCGCTTCCGCCTCCGCCACCACCTCCTCGCAGCACGAGGGGGCATCCCCGCTCGTCGCCATCCCCGAGTCCTCACCGCCACCGCCACCGCCACCGCCACGGTCCATGGTGGTGGCGCCGCCATCACGGCATCGCGGTGATCCGCACCCTGCCACCCCTGGCGTCCCCGCCGCTGTCCAGACACACGCACCCCGGCCGGCCACAAGGGAGTCAGTTTGTTGTTAGAAACACATCGTGACGCACGTTTACACTCGGAACTAACCACGTTTAAGGATTTTACTTTTGTTTTATTGGTTGTAACTTATCTAAGTGCGCGATGTTGTCAATTATAGGCTATGTATTTCCATCTATTCAAAGGTGAAAAGTCTCAATTTACCTTCATAAGTAAAAAAGGTATCTCTAATAATCACACCTCAAAGGCATATTTTAAAAATAATTTCCATATTTTCGTATCGATTTATTATTAATTATTTGTCAGTTTGGTAATTAATTATGTTGGGGAGAATATAATTTGTGCTTTTTGGAATTAATTTTTCCAGAGTGCAAAGCTCCCGTGACGTTTGATGAAAGACATTGATCATCTCATTTTACAATTCTAAGTAGACTTTGTTGTCTATTTAGCTTTAATCTAGTTTAGGTAAAAACTTATTTAAATTTGTTAATTTAGTATTGCTAAGATCATATCACTACACACATTGAATAGTTCGTTTTGAACGTTAGCCTTTTATATATTTATTGATTTTTACGGAATCTGTTTCAGTTAGGAAGTGTTAATTGTGGTTGAAATATTTTTTGTAATATGCCAAATAGTAGTTCAAGACAAACAGGTGTTATTAGTAACAGTTAATCACACACAAAATGAAAAGGATGTTATTGAAACTACAGCAGAGGTATTTTCACAGATAGGCTACAAATACAATTTATATCAATAATTTTGTTCACTTGCTAGACCAGTTAACAAATTATACAAAATATTTTGTACGAACCAATGTTTTTCCATATTTTGTTTGCAAATCTTCAACTCATTTATGCTAATAGCGTGGTACTAAAACTACAAGAGAAACAATTGTTAATATTTCAAAACAACGTTAACTTCAAATGATTTGAGTTTCTTTTCAATATTTCCTTTGAACAAATCAGTATTTCAGCCGCTTAAAAAGTGAGGATATATCTAGTAAGTTTATTTTATTTCAGTAGGAAAAGAAGCTAATTCTTCTAATATTTTTTTAAATAAACAATTAAGTTTTCAAAAACTCAAAGCACTATCCAGATAAAATTTTCAAACCTCGTGAGAAAATTGTCACACATACCGACGCGAACAAACAGGATTTGTCCTTCCGCGTCCAGAAATTCGACGCGACTGGACGTCGTTAACTAAAATACAAGTCTCGCGCGCCCGGGAGTCAGAGCGCCCCGCGCCTGCGCGAGGGCGGGGCTTATGACAGTCCTCTGGCCAATGGGAAGTCGACCACGCTGAACGTAGCCACGTGCTAGGCTTCATTCATTCATTCATCATGATCTGGAAAGGGGCGGACACCGGTCACCTGAGGAAGGGAAGCGAGACTGGCTGACCACTTGCTCTGTACGTCAGGTTTCACGATAGATTGGCATGAAATCATTCCCACACTGGCAAACATTTCATAGGAGACGCAACAAATTGTCCCGTTTAAGCAGTAAAAGTAACAAAACAGTTTTACTCTAAATATGTGTTTAGCTTTTATATCAAATCAAAGTAAAATAGGTTTGTACTGTCCACTGTTTTATCCTTTTTTTTTACAATTGAGGTATTTAACTAGACATTTCTTAACTAAGGGACATATCAACAAATGACTTTCTGAGTAATTTAGCCTAAGCCATTCGCACCTAAAACTATATGCCCAACCCTAGTAATAGGAGTTCAATATATGATTGTAAGATAAATACCTGCACAGATAAAATAAGCATCGGATCATAAAGAAGGGTTAGCATCTCGTTAAAAAAATATTTGTATTAGTAAAATATTTTTTGGCTAATTTTACTAACTTGTTGCTAACTTTATCTTAGTAAGGCTTACTTGAATGTTACACAACCCTCAATACAAGGGTGATCGTCAGATTGCTAGCAAAAGGTACAGTATGAAGCACAATAACGCCTGAATGTTATACTATCCTCAACACTTGTAAGAACGTCAAATTGCTAACAATAGGTTACATATAGTATATAAAACAAGAACGCCTGTGTGTTATACTATCCTCAACACTTGTAAGAACGTCAAATTGCTAACAATAGGTTACATACAGTATTATAAACATGAACGCCTGTGTGTTATAACACCTACACCACTTCAAGGGACGTAAAATTGCTAGAAATAGACTACAGTATAAAACACAAGAAACCTGAGTATTATACTATCCACAACACTTTGAAAGTATTGGAAACGTTTTTTCCAAATGTGCTCCGCAGATCCCTTGGGCCTCGCCATAGCTAACTCATACTCAGTGAGGCAATTTTATATTATTTATTTTTCATACTATAAGATAGCAACAGTAATTATGATTACCAATTTTTTCAAATCTGAATAAAGGACGTTTGTCAAAGGTATAGTCAGAACATATGATGTTTTACGTTTGTTTTATACTTTTAAAATTTAACTGTCTCTCATTATATTAATGTAATAATTGTATGAGGGCTCCATGGGGGCTCCAACATGTATTTTTTCTGGTTTGTTTTTACAAGAACCGCGTCTTACCAGCCTTTCAGATTATACGCTTATTTACTAATCACGGCATGGTTTTATGGATGAGGAAGGTTATATTTATAGTAAGTGCATCCGCATTTACGTGGAGGGAGAGTGGAAGAAAACTATTTAGCAAAACCCCCTTCAATACATCCAACCGAGATTCAAACTCCGATCTCCCTGTAATTGACAGTTTGGTATATTGCAAGAGTGACGGCATAGACGATGCGGCCACCAAAATGGGTAGCTTATTGTTACAATCCACAGCAAAATAGACATAAATATAAACCTAAATTTAATAAATGTGACTTTAAATTTTTAAATTTATTAATCTTTATATACAACACAAGTTCTATTAATAGAATTTACGCGATAAATAGACGTGGATCTACGCGCTCCAGTCCCAGTTAGACAGGGAATCTCTAACGAGTCGGTGACCTGGCGGTCTAGGGGTAAGGTGTCTGACTTATGTGCTGGGGTCCGGGGTTCAATCCTCGGTCCCGGCACAGATTTATATGATAGCCAAACCCTTCCTTCACCTCTGACAATACATGTATTAATCACAACTTGTGAATGTGTGGAATACCAGGCCTTCACCGTGGTTTGGATCCCACGTTAAACTGTAGGTCCTTCATTCCATCTCACAATCGCCCTACCATTACACATTAGCGTGAGTATAACCTGAACGGGTAGTAAGACGCTGTGCTAATAATAATCCAACAAATCAAGGGGCACTTGCAGTAAATTCTTTGAAAATAAACTAATTCAGAAAAACAATCATCTAGTTAAACAATGTAAAAAAAGTAAAAGATTAGATTCAGAAGAGCTGAAGTCGTTGCCTTTTATGTCAGTATGTTTTTTTATTTCAGGAATTCAATAATTTTCTTGGACGACTTTCATGAGGCATTAAAAGACATAGCTCTGTTTTTCTGTTGAAATAAATTGCTTTTCTCTAACCTTCTTGGGTGTTATTTCCTCTTTGTGTAGCTCCCGAAAGGTATGATTAGAAATGTGTTTTTTTACCTCTTTTTAATAGTTCTATTTTCTCTCTACCCTCTTTGTTAATAAACTAGCTCTATTTTAGTTAGTAACATTACATTATCTTTTTCCCATAAATATTCGTTATGGTTCATACTTCTTTTAAAAAAAAACATCATTTGTTCCAATATAAATTTTACGAATTGTTCACGTTACTTTGTTTACTACTCTATATTTTATTTTACTCACTTTGTTGTGCCTCAGTACATTACTCATGTAATAGCTTTCATTGAAACATTTGTACCAATAGTAATTCTTTCCTTCTCATCTTCTTCGGGGAATCTAAGTTCCCATTTATGGACCTCTGTGATCACTATTATATAAGAATTACTACATTATTTATAGCATTGCCTCCTTCTAACAATAATCTTCATGGTAGCCAATCCCTTTACGGTATTTATCACCTTCAATATCACCATCACATACATCAAAAGCTTTAATTCCACAGATAATTATATTCTCAGCATTTCAATTTGTATTTCAAATGTACTTTTTAAAGTACAAAGACTTTAACACATCGGTACTAGGGTTTAAAAAGCTCGATAATGATTATTTTTTAGCACCACGTCTTACTACCCGTTCAGGTTATTACGCATATGTACTAATAACGCTAAAGTATTAAGTACGATGAATGTTGAATTTAGAGGAAGTATACCTACATTTGCGTGGAGCGGGATAGTGTAAAACCATTAGGGGGAAACACCTCCTTATAACACCCAACCGGGATACGAGCCCCAATATTCCTATCATCTGCAGACTTCTCCATTGTAAAGAGTGACGCCTTATATCATTCGACCACTGAAGCTGGTTTAGGAAATATTGTGCCTATGAAATGTTTTTCAGACTCGGTTCTTATTTGAATAACACCACGCTCGGTTAAAGACACGATACACCTCCGCATGTGAAGGTTTGGTTGTTCATCGGTTGTAGGCTAGTTACGCCAAATTTTTATACAAATTCCTTTTTAGAAAATACAAATATTTTTATTTGGAGGCAAAAATTGATAACATTTTACTATTCTACTAGCGTTACTCATTGATACTATTTATCAAAAGTGACAGCAGCAGATACCATGGACTTACGTACGAATACGTGGGGGTATATATAGAAACTTCTCTGTCTGATAAGGTTCTTCACAAGAATATTGGTCAGTACAAGTTTTTAGCAAGGGAGGAGGTGGAGGAACATGTCTTTCGAACCAGTGAGCACGTGGTCAAGTCACACACTGCAGGGCCGTGCCCGGGGTGGACATAGTTTGACTTCCGGCCCGGAGACGCCCACCGGTTCCACAATGTTTCGGACCACATATTTGTGCATCCGGTTGGATAAAATGTTTGCAAATTTAAGGAAAAGTGACTTGGGTGTGATAGTACTAATGTTAGAAGAAGAGTTAACAGATTGAAAAGGTATATGTGGGTTCACGATGCATAGAAAAATAGGTCTGAGTAAGGGGAGTCTGAGACTTTGTATCCTTATTCTATGGATGACAAAACAATTTTTTTTAGGAGTATTTTAGAATGATTTTACTCTGGAATCTTCTCAACGACTGATCCGAGTCAGGGCCGAGGCTGAGACGATTTTAACGGGCTCTGTTCACCGCGTCGGTGCGAGTTTCTATGAACCCTTTTTTCTCCCCACCGCGTCTCACTTCCTGTGTGGGCTATACACATATTTAATAAACTAATTCACCCACTTTGGTAGTTGGATGGTCCAAGGCGTCACTCTCGTGTTAGACTGGCCTACTGAATACGGGGAGATCGGTATTCGAATCCCAGTCGAATCTAATGAGGGTGGATTTCCTTAAATAGCTTCCCACTCTTCTTCCATGCAAATACGGGTACATTATCTCTAAAATGCTCCCTCCATCATCCCTGCCCCATTAGAGTAATTATTATGTATGCTTAGAGCCTGAACAGGTAGTAAGACGTGATGATAAAAAAACTAATTGGGGTAGGGATGATTAAGATAGAATTTTAGAAGACATTTGCATATATTTGCGTTGATAGAGAGTGAGAAAACATATAGGAAAACTATCCTCAGTATTCCCAGTTGAAATTTGAACCCCAAACGCTGTTTAACTTAAGCAGCTCAAACAAGATGAGGACGTTTAGACCACAGGCCCACCAATGCGGGTTACTATTTCCACTTATTATAAAAAAAATTATAAATAAATAAGCCTTAAGGCGATAGATTTATAATCTAGTGAATGAGAATATCTTCACTTCCAAAATTATATACTGTTTCATCTTGTCGGGAACTGAACCTGGTAGTCTTATGACAGTAGATAAACATATTAATGATTGAGCTTAGTAATCTCAATACGTAATTTTAGTTTAACAGTTAAAATTATTGGGTTAGTAAATCAAAACTATAAAGTTAAATCTAGATAAATGTTGGAATTCAATTTTATTGTTCAAACTTTGATGATAGTAAAAGTTAATTTTGTTTTCAAAAAGGTTTTGGAATTATAAAAAAATCTATTAAGAGGTTATACCAATTTTTCCAAAATGTGTATTTACTTGCAAGATTAAAATATTAAAAATGTTAGTTATTGAACATTAGAAATATAGCAAAAGTTATCAACCGGTTTAAAAATAAATAAACAAGGATTATTCACTTGTATAAGTTATAATATTAAATAATCCTTCCGCTACAATCTCATGTTGTGAAAAAAACACTAAATAAGTAAATATATTTTGACGGAAGAAACATAATTATCTTCTCCACTATCAATTTTAAAATGGTAATGAGAAAATGATTTAAAAAAAAGATGGAGAAGAAAAGGTAACTAATATTTTTTATAAAATTATTTTAAAATTAATGTTACGTGTTTGCTTCACGTACATGATTAGTGCAAACAAATCGACAATCTGATTTAGATAGGAAGGAACATTTTTTTATAATTATAAAATTTACTAAAACAAATGACATATTTTATGTAAAATCATGTAATCTTAATCCGTCATTTTTACTTTATAATAACAATAATTCATATGAAATAGTACTAATGAAAGAGTAAAAAGCTATCAATGTTTTGAACGTTAAAATTTGTTTGTATTTTATATATGTTCCTTCCTAGCAAAATCCTACTCCAATCCCATGGCGTCGGCTTGCAATCGAGCCGTACCAACCAACTGGGTGCCGCCGTCTGTTTTATATACCGGAGCCGGTATTTTTTGTTCAAGTAGTTCCCCATATGTTGTCCTCACGTGGCTGAGTTGATCTCTTTTCAGATCCACTGCTTCAAAGAAAGTCTAGAAACACCAGGGCTCGAACCCGGTACTTATGGATCTGTAAGTAGGAGCTCCGACCACTAAACCGCAGAACAAAATCCTACCGTGCAAGCAAAATAATTATATTTTACAAACAACAACAAATTTCCTATCCTGTTCTTTGAGAAGTTTGTTAATTTTATTTCACCACCCTTATACTTAGCTATCAAAGCAACTAAAGCCGGGCCCGGAGGGTCAAGGTTCAAATCTCAGCCAGGTGATTTATCACTGTGGTTTTCTCATCCGCTCTCCACGATAACTAGGTACACATCCAATAAGCTCCCCCTCTTCCCCCTTTATAGTGAACCATTAATAAAAATGTTACCCTAGCCAACGTACACGCGGACAAAGGCGTCAGCCTCATTTAGTCTGGTTTACCTGTGATAGGGATATCGGGGTTTGAACCTCTATGGGGATTTTTCCTAGATGGCGGGTACGTCTACTAGGTTGTACCAAACTCCTGCTTGTTTCATTATAACATTGGTTCTCAAAGAGTGGGCCGTGGCACTAGGTGTGTTAAGAAATTCGCTATATTATGTTATTATTGATTTAAAAAAATAGTTTAATTTAGTATTAATTTTTAAAAAGAAATAAGAAAAAAAAAATTGAAAGCTTTTATATATTTATTTTCCAGAGAATTTATTGGCTTCTAATCAACGAGTTGAGTAGTCAATAATAATCTTGTCATTTCTTACACAAAAGTTTAATATCATGCTCGAATAGAAGAAACACAAACACACGCACGCGTGGATTTCCTGTTCAACTGAGGGAAGTATCTCTGTCCGTGTCGTGTGCCTGCTCAAGTATCCCGTAGTGTCCCCAACTTGCACGTCTGGTGTACCACGAGGCCTCACGACAAATAATAGTGTTCCGCTAGCAAAAAATGGTTAAGAACCACTGCACTAGAGCTTATTAAAGTGCGTACAACTTTTAAAAGTAGTATAACGTGGTGATGGAATACATCAGTAATACGATTTTCAGACGACCACAGGAATCGAACCAAGGGTTAAGCTCATTGAACAAACGTCTTACCAATTCTTTTAAGGTGTTGGACTATGATGATGCTGCTGATAATAATAATAATAATTATTATTATTATTAATATTAAAGGGCCCTAGAATCCGTAAGGATAATTGATATTCATGATTCGAGAAAATCTTGGATTCGAGAATTAAACCCTTAGGAAAAAGATCAATTTCTTAAGTGGATTTGTTTAAGAGTTCTGATACTGCTAATTGGTGGTTCAGAACCAATTATAATTATGGCACAGATTTATCTGATTACCAAACACTTCCTTCACCTCTGACAAGACATCTTGTGAATGTGAGGAATGTCAGGTCTCCACCGTGACTCACAATCACCCTACCATTACACATTAGCGTAAGCGCGTATAACCCGAACGGGTAGTAAGACGCGGTGCTAATAATAATAATAATTATTATAATTATGGGATAAACTTAACGACCAGACCCCAGACCAGAAATTTAACACTTTACTGGATGTATGAATGTTATAATGAATGGATTATAAGAAATAAAGTTAACATTTAGTTAATATTTGTATTCTCTACTATTCTAATCTATTTTATTTAAATTTACGCTTCTGTTCATAATTTTTTCCAAGATTCGGATTTTAGATTTGGGACTCGAAGGTAGATCGGAGAATCGGATTCGTAATCATAAAATAGTGTATTTGACCCAATGATGATGATAATAATCATAAAATAGTGTATTAGACCCAATGATGATGATAATAATAATAACAATAATAATAAACGATAAATATAATACGTTACGACCATAGAAATAACAACTATATGAAAGTTACTTCTTTTTTTTCTGACCCTTGACAGGAAACTCTTGTGAGAAGATTCCGTCGATAACGCAAGCTCTCTCTACTTGTGACAATGTTTTCAAAAAGTCGGATGTGATAAAAGAAAAGAAAAAAAAAGCTGCTGGAGGATCGGAATAATAAAGAAGCTAGCCCCTGCCAGCTAAAGTAGAAAGTGTCGAGTTTTTACCAAGTTTGGGAGGAGCCGTGGAGTCTTCTCAAACAAACACGGACATAGTCGCCCCGACGCGACGCCGCAAAGGATTACCAACGTAAAGGAGAGAAAGAGAGAGTGAGGTGGAGTAAGGGGAGGAACCTGGGTGTAGAAATAACTTGTTCGAAAAACATAAAGAAGCTCTTATAAAACAGTTTTTAAAAAAAGAAGCCCTTCATAAATATATTTTAATAAAAAAAAATAGACCCTGTAGAATCGTTTTACTTTTGTTTTAATAGCGACTTTCACCATTTTGACAAATTACAGCAGTAGGTTTAAGTTTATAGCACTCACGACGTTACTAGTTATGAAAACTTTTTTATGTCACTGACACGGTCTAAGACGTCAGTCATGCAATAGACTAAATTTCCTGTGATGGTAAGGTCGAGATTCGAATCTCGGCAGTGTGCACTCAAGAGTCTACACATGTGATTGATCAATGTAGCCATACCATACTTTATCCACGTGAATGCGATGATAACCTTCCTACATATGAATTATATTCAATCCACAAATTATATTTATGGTGCTAAAATTCTCATTTGCTGGAATTAAACCAGGGAGTTTTGATTTAACAAGCCTATATCCTTTCCATTGAACGATCGAGAAACGTTTCTTGTCCATTAAATACTAATGTTAATATTTGATGGGGGAAAAGTTATCTCATGACCATAACAATTAAGAGACCAAACAACATATCGTGAAGTTGTTTCATACATTAACATAATCATATAGTTCACAAGAGTATAATATTTACAAATAAACTGTACTACCAAATTGTACATACTGTCTCATTATAGTCTATTAGAGTTTTGAAAAAAATAATTGTTATTAGATTACATCTTAAAATCTCTTCCTCTTCTTATGTGTGCTTAGCTTCGATACATAAAATAAATAAACCCTATCCACTTTGCCACTGTGATATTTTAATCGTGTCTATCTATACTTTTGGAAGAAACAAAATGAGATATCTAAGGAAGAAATATATGACGGTTTTGCAAGTGTAATAACTTAAGTATTTTTGAACAAAAAATTATTTACATATTGTCATTAAATTCAGCATATTTTGTCATTATTATTTATATTATTATGTACCTTAACTTATATTATATTGCTCGGATATATGGGCGTTATCTACTAACGCCCTTGTTAAAAAGATTGTTTTATTATTTAAAAAAATTAGCAATGTTCCTAGCTGCCAGCGTTTCACACGAATACCCTCTTTCCTGGAACCACTGGTGTTTTTCCGGCCACCTGGATAGTGAGAAGATCGGGTGGACAGACAGGATGATAAATGAAGTCCTAAGAAGAGAGCGATGAGAAGAGAACCATTTTGGATGTGATTCTTAGGTACAAAACAAACTGAATCGGACACATCCTTAGGAGGAACTGTCTTCTGAATGACGTCATTGAAGGAAAGGTTGAGGGAAAGAGGAGCTTAGGAAAAAAGAGGATTCGAATATTAGATGACTTGAAGGAAAAAAAGAATATTCTGGTAGCTAAAGGAGGAGGCAGAGGACAGGGCGAATTGGCAATCCAAGTTCACTGTCAAAAGGAATAGATCTGTCGTGAGAGAGAATACGTAATAATAATAATAATAATATAAATGTAGTGTGCCGGTGGTGGGGACTAAATTGCGGCTAGTCACCATAGTCAAGGCGGACTACAATTCCCAAGTCTACGCACCACTCGTATTTAAACTGGCTCGTACTTCAGCCGGCGGGTACCACACACGGTCCGGGTCACGCATGGCTGGTACCACGCTCAACTTGTACCTCGCACGAATCTTATCACAGTTCGTAACACTCACTGCTGGAGTTACGTAGTCTCAGAGTCCATCTGACACTTGACTGTTTCCTTAAACGGCGGCTTGCCACCCTCTTTTCAGATATCTACCACCTAAAGACACATTACTAAAACAACCTTCACCACCCCTAATTACTTCCGCCTGGCCGACTCCCTGTTGCTTGGAATTTTTGACCTTTGCACTTCACATAACAATAATGAGAGGAGGGATTACACTGAGGGAATAAAGGTTCTAATACTATTATAATGCCAACTCTGGCACTAAACAAGAATTGTGCACTGTAAAGAAAATAAATTCAAACAAAATATCAAATTTAATTACTAGGCCTATACTTAAATTCAAAATAATATGTGTGAAAAGCTAACTATGGATGCACCATTTTAAATACAGATATAATTTTATTACGTTGGTAATTCCAAGCCCTACCTTTTACTTAGGAGAATTTTATACGAAAAATATTATTTAAAGTTATTTTTCTGGGTTTTTTCACCAATTAACTTCCATATCGACTCTTTGGACACTCAAATTTAACACAATTTTCATAGATTTTAAAATATACATATGTTTATATATACATAGAAAAATGTATTATATGTGTTAACTATAGAAGAGCAAAGGACACCTATATTTATTATCTGATTCTATCACGTGACATCTGTTTAAGTAGGTAGTTCCAAGCCCTTTCTTTTACCTTTGGTTGTTTGTGAGGTGTTTCTGGCAATTTTATAGTATTGAAGTGCTAAATACACAATTTAAATTTTAAATTTTTTATCTGATCAGAATATATGATCTTTTTTATGTGAGTAAGTCCAAGCCCCTTCCTTTTACCATGTATGTTGACTATAAACTATATATTTTTTATTCGATCATGCCATGTGATCTCTCTTTAATTAAGTACATCCGAGCCCTTCCTTTTACCATATATGTTGACTATAAACTATATATTTTTTATTCGATCATGCCATGTGATCTCTCTTTAATTAAATACATCCGAGCCCTTCCTTTTACCATATATGTTGACTATAGAAGAGCCAGTGACAGCTATAGTTTATATCCGATCCAAGTGTGTCATGTAAACTCTTTTTAATATAGCATGAAAGTTTATGAATTTTAACAATGGAACAAGATAAGTTAAATTCTGAATGGGGTGGTAAAAAAAAAAGGTGACATGGCTATTGTATAGTTGAATAATCTTTCAAAAATTAGATCAACAACTTGAGGTGAGAAAATAACATATAGGCCCTATAAAAAACACAACTGTGAATTGTTTTTTCCCCTTTATTTTTGGAACATTTACAACAATGCAAATATTTAGATCCAAATTTTTTCTGTCTTCTCCAACAATCAAATTTGAATATAACATTATTATATAACTTAGATCTACATATTGCAAAAAAGAATATTATAAAGTGAATTTAATTCATCAATTTGATGTGGTGGCAACTTCCAATAAATAAAACAGATAATATCATTGGAGTTCTTTTATGATTTTTATCTTCAAATGCTAATCAAGCATGCACCTCCCTTTTAATTAATTTAAATACATGAACTTTGATGATTTTACCATTATTTCTTCATAATTTTATAGGACGTATAGATTTGTTCTGTACTAGAAAAAGGAAGCCGAAAGGATTTCCCATTTCAATTATTCTTATTTTGAACAACAATCCAAAACACTTCCATTACAAAGAGGAAACAAATCCTCTTTGCATTCATTAAACGAGTTTGTCCATCACGGTGTTTGAAATAGACTCTCGAAGTACCGGATAGTTTCTAGCTTGGCCACTACATCTGGATGAGCGTTAAAATTTGTACGTTAACTTAAGGTGCGGCAGAAGGGCACGCAAATGTTTTTACAGTTTTTATAGAATTGAAATTCTTTTGGCCAAAATAAATAAAATATTTCTCCAGTAACAACATAGAGCTTATTTTCCTGCACATGCTAATGTCAACAGATCTTGAATATCTGTCAAGGGTGTCCTGGAGTGTTGTAAAAACTTTTCTCTTTATTTAAAAAGTTTTGACAAAATTCCTGGACAGCCTTGATTGATATTCAAGATCTGTTGACATTAGCATGTGCAGAAAACTAAGCTCTATGTTGCTAATGGAGAAATGTTTGATTTATTTTGGTCAAAAATATATAATGCTATAAAAACTGTAAAATTACTCGCGCTCCCTTCTACCGCACCTTAATCCTTGGCGTGCCTTCTGCCTTGCTTCAGCAAATATATTGGTTAAAGATGGTACTTTTAAAACGGGTACATTATATTAGTTCTAGCGTTACGATATTTGTTGAATTATTTAAATAAGTTATACAATTAAGTTATAAATGTTTCATAATGTGCAAACTAATTTCTCACATAAATACATACTTTAAAAAAAAATTGGGAAAAACTTTTATAAAACATTATTATTATTATTAGCACTGCGTCTTACTACCCGTTCGGGTTATACGCACTTACGCTAATGTGTAGTGGTAGGGTGATTGTGAGATGAAATGGAGGACCTACAGTTTAACGTGGAATCCGAACCACGGTGGAGGCCTGGCATTCCCCACATTCACAAGATGTCTTGTCAGAGGTGAAGGAAGAGTTTGATAATCAGATAAATCTGTACCGGGACCGAGGATTGAACCCCGGCCGCCAGCACAGAAGTCTGACACCTTACCCCTAGACCACCAGGTCACCTTTTATAAAACAGTTTTTTTCAGAATTATTGCTGTCAGTAAATAATTAAGATGGTCTTAACAGAAATAACAAAATAAGCTATAGCCGTTTTTAGAAAGTTCCAATTTTCAAAAATCAATCATAAATAGGGTCTAAGCTATATTCCAATGATTAATTTCATAAAATGAATATACACGATTATTTATCATGGAAATTATTAATGATGTACCAATTTTGAACAAAATTGTTAGTGATTTTCAAAATATCTCAAATTTGTAATTATTAATCATCTGTAAACTATCCTTAAATCAATTTTTCTCCAAAGAACAGGAATATAACGTTATTTATGAAGTAAAGTACTTTCAAAATATTACATTTTGAATAACATCATTAGAGCCATGTGAAAAAATGTATATGTCTACCAAAATCAGTTAATTACCCTTAAACTTTTTTTTTCTCGAAAAGCAAGTATACTATGTTATTTATCATATAAAACCCTCCTCAGATATAAATTTTGAACAAAATCTTTAGTCATTTTATAAATAAAATTTTCAAAAATAAATTATTCTATAATCTATTAAATTTTCAAATTCTATAGTCTATTAAATTATTTTTTCTAAGAAAATCAAATATAGTGTAATTTATTAAGTAAAACAGTCTTAAAATATTAATTTTAAGCAAAGTCACTAGAGCCATTTTAATTTTTTTGTAGTTTTAAACATAAGCTATCAGTATGCTAGGTACCCTTAATTATTGTAGTGCTCGAATCAAAATAATAATTTTTCTTCGAGGTATGAACATATGATATCTAAATATCAAGTTTGGACATAATCTATCAAACTGTCCCGGCAGTCTCTGACAGGGGGATAGACAGTATTGTAAGACCCACATTTTTGAGTTGGGAAGCACATAAAACGTCAAGATCTATCATAATATCGAGTATTTTGTGATTACAATACTTTTTCTTCATGAAAAAGTAAACATGATATCACACGGGCTTAATGGAGGTAAAATAAGGAACTGTCTCTAAACGCAATAAATTGTTGTTCTAGTGAAGGAGAACAAAGCTGCCGGTATAATCCTCTGGTAGTTTAATTAAATTATGGTTTATAACGTTTCGTGGTCATCTTTGAAAGCTTTGCAAGAACACTAATTACCTTAGTAACCAATTCTATCAAGACACCACGTATGGTATAAACTTTTTTATTTTGTCTCCCCCAAGGATGATTTATTACTTGAAGATGGCCAAGTTGTCTAAGACGTTAGACTCTTAATTATCTATCGTTGATTTCCACTGATAAGGAGGTCAATGTTTTAATTTCAGCTTGGTGGCCTTCCAAATATGATTTCAAGTGTGATTTTTTCTATCATATCATCACGTTAATGTGGGCACACTTCCTCAGGGTTACCCTCGCAACCCTACCATCTAGGTAAAGGTGTTAGTAGTCTTTGTGTTAAATTAATTAATATAAAAAATATGCCCAAATATTAAATACTAATTTTATGAGTCGTTCGGATAAGATGATCAATTAAAATAATTATAGTATTTTTAAGGCTATAGTCCTGTGTCTTTAAATAAACTAGTAGAAAACGAATCAAAAACTATACTAGCACTAAAATAATGTCTAATTTATATATTTGTCGTGTATTAAGCCCAGTACACATGATACAATTTCTTGTATAAGAAATTGGACATGATCTTGGTGACACTGATTGCACGGCATATACGATTTCATACAATGGCTGCTTTGCACTTTTTTATGTCTAAATAATCATTAAGTTTTTTAAATAGCGTTTACAATAAATATTATTTAGAATAAATATGTTTGTGATCATCCCTAAAGCCTATAAATATAAACAAATAAGTATTTTAAATTGTATTTTTTTTCTTTTCAAACAGTTGAAAATTGTATTTGTTTTATTCAAGCAATTAGATGTAAAAAAATATATGAATATTTTATTTTTTTAATCTATAATAATAATAACAATAATAATGGCATATCAGGGCTACATAAATCTGTAGCCTAGTTTGCGGAAAGATTAGCCAGTAATATTGTACCGTTGCCCAGGGGACGCCCGAATGTACTAATCGTATTTCCTTTCCTTGGAGGCTCTTTCTATGTCCCGATAAGATGAGGAGATGATAATAGTGTATATGACCCCCAGGTAAAGTGAATGAAGATCTTAACTTTTAACTTAAGCTAGGGACTCTGATCACTTCACCGTGAAGCCGGTTAAACTTTCTCTAAAATAGGCTTATTATTTTTGGGAACTCAAAAGATATTGGCCTACTATTCAATAAAAAATGTCCTACAAGGTACAAGATACTGCATACAATTATTAGTGAAAAGCAAATCTTGTACAATATTGGGTGTTTATAAGACACCACCTTTATTAAACTAACAATATGTCACCGAACGGCCTCCAATGCAAGCCATGTTTGTGTAAACATTTTATGTTGTGAGTGGCGAATGACACAACGATTGTTACGAGGATTGTTATGATGAATCAATAAACAAGCAAACTAGAGGGACTGACTCAAAAGAAGGTGTCAGCGGTCCAGAGCTAGGGACCAGGCCAGCGGCCCGGTTAAAAGGGGGTGGTCTTGAGCTCCTCGGGGTTCTACGGAAGATCGTAAGGTAGGTCGTCACGCTGATTGTCACGGGGCCACGTGGGTTAGGTCGTTGGGTTCACCAAGTACTAGTCGGGGCTGCCATTTGAGCCCAGGGAACCAGGAACCACCTAGCAGTCTGACAAGCCATTAGATAAACCTCATAACACCTCGTTCGGTCACTCAATTCTCTATATTAACTAAGTTCTTCATTTTAGCTTAGTTTTTAACATCAACATCACATTTGTAATAGTCATAGTAGTATTAATAAACTTTTTAAAAGCCAAGTCTAACGTCAATCACGAACCGACAAAAGTATTCATATCATTCCTCCCTTATCCTCGGCCAAAGACATCCTGACAGATCTTCAGGCCCACACGTAGAACACTCAGAAATAGGAGAGGGGGTGAGACAAATATATGTTTATTCAAAAATGGCTACCATTTATTACCACAGGTTACACTTTAACATGTTTGAAACGAAATAAAAATAAAAATTATGGTCCCACCTGAAATACAAGTTCCCTCTGCATCTCTCACTGAAATAGACACAGCACACAAGGTACGAGAAAAAAAAGTGGTAAAGTGGTATGAGAGACGCCGGACGTCTCTGGGCGTCTTCCGGAGGAAATGTCACAGCGCCCCTTAGTAAAAAAAATCCACCCGCTTGAATTGATATTGCGCGTCTTAAGTTTTTTTTTCCTTTTTCGTCAGAAAATAATAGTTCTTTACTTTCATTAAGAAAAAATATGTTCGAACGACAGTATCGGAAATGTAAAGGAAATGGTTGCAACAAAAAAGAACCTGATATTTTATCAAAATAAAAACATGACAGAACGTAGTAAAAAGGACAACATTTCCATTCTAGACTTCACGAACACATATAACAAATTTGAAGAGCGTTTGAGTCAAATATTTTCCTATTATATTGTTTATTTATCCCTTTCAATATTTGACTGGTAAGGGAAAGTAAAATATAATTTTCATAAAAAAAGTTAAGTAGATATGTTTTCACTCTTTCACTTAATCATACATCTAACGATATAGATATTCAAGGCACATGCTGCAGTTAAATAAACAATGTTAGATTAAACGTCATTAACATGTTAAAAAACTGATTGCAAAGTAATTATAAGTAAAATATTAATTCTATTAAACTCTATGTATTATGCGATAATTTAATTTCAAATGTAACCCAATCTAGTAGCCGACCGATCCAAGACGTCACTGTCACTGATGACCGGTAGACCAGGGCTCGAATCCCGGTCGAGTATCCTGAGGGTGGTTTTTCCACTTTCCCGCCACTCAATGCGGATACACTTCCTTTAAATTTAACCTTCCTCATTATTGAAATTTGTACAAATATTTACAACATAAACAGGTCATAAGCTGGGGTGATAAAAATATGTTTATTTGAACTTTTCATTATTTTGTGTCGCTAAGGTGGGTCCCACATTTTACGATAAATCCTGTGTAATGTACCCCTCACATGAACATGTATTTCCAATGCGTGCTCTATCGAGTGACGGGAACATATCACTGCTAATTTTAAATAAACTCTGCTTACACTGGCAACACTCCACGATATGCAACTGTGATTAATCTAGAAATGGTGTTCGTAAAGTCTGAGTAGCATTTCTCGCTATAAACTTAATCTCAGCATGGTGTACTGAGGTAATTTTTCCTAAATAGTTTCTCACTCCCCCTCCATGAAAATGTGGTTACGCTTCCTTTAAATTCTACCTTTCTCGTATCTTTTACATTTGTGTAAATATGCGGGTATTCCGGACGAGAAGCAAGACATGTAGCATGAAAAATATAAAACGTATCCCGGACCTTTATCCGAAAGGGCAATAAGACGCCAAGTACGGCGGCACCAGCGATGATAATAATGACAATAGGTTTTAGACATTTTATGTTTGCTTCGGAGATAATATATGGAAGATAGCTTCAATTTTATAACCAGAACTGAAATAAAAATTCCTCTAATGCGAATCACAGTAAAAAAAAAATGTACGAAATAGCTTTATTCAGCAAGGAAGATAAAATGAATCGTGCTTTAAATCCAAGTGGCACTAAATATATTTTTTAACCCCCTTACAAAGTGAATTGTAACAATATAAGTCCAACTTTATTAGCTTACTCTAGTGAATACTTCATAAGCCACACATTTTGAAAGATCTATCCACCGAAACTGATTTATATCGCGCGGTATTTGCCCATTATGCATCAAGGAGCTCCCACACAAACTTGTTATTTTCATCCAAACTAACCCTCTGTGGATATTACTCTTGTAAGGAAAAGTGCTTTCCGTCAATTTTATGGCACAAAAATACGCATCTTCAAATGTATTTCCGTCCGCCATAAAAAAAAAACACTGCATCTTCCAAGGCCTGACTTTATTACAGCAACGTCTTCAATGGGTTAACGATCGTTTTTCAGGCTATAATTTAGGTGACACAAGCTCATAAGGGAACGGGGGAAGGAGAGGAAAAAGGAGGGACAAAAACATGCACACCACCAAAAAGACATCAACGTTACCACACATAAAAAAAAAGTTGCACCCGACTTCTTTTAAAATGTGAGTTTGAACGGGCACACATTTGTCGTCTGAATAAAATCTACAAGTTTTATGAATTCGAGATCTTGCTATTTGAAAAGAATAAGAATCTTCATACATCATGAAGTGAAATATATATTTTTTTCTATATATTCTCACCGGCGTTTACGAGAATCGAAGTAAAAGTAATTCCACGCAGACATGTAGAAAAGCAATCGGTTTCTCCTGGGATAAAATATGTGAATGTTATTTCGCAATAGCCGTAGTTTATTACAAAATAAACTAAACTTGTTCAAGTCTTTGTGAATCTGGTTTAGTTTTATAAATTTATGTTTTTTTTTGTTTTTTTTTGTATATGATCAAATTTATTTTAAGTACGTTTAAAAATATAATATATAATTCAAATTAAATATGCTCTTATTATGTTAGTAAAATAAAATGTGTTTAATTCAAATTTCTTCTTTTGCTTTCTCATTTATAAGACTTTGCCCAGTTCCATTCGAAGGACTCTAAGGTAATTAAATTTTGAAGGGTAAAAACATAATTTATTATTTATATGGATATTTTCAATCCATAAACTATATCTATATTATATTATTTTAGCTATAATTTTTCACAATTTTAGATTCAAATAACATACAGTCATTACGATCCCAAATCATGAATTAATGGTTGTATGACCCGCTTAGGTGGCCGCGTGGTCTAAGGCACGACTCTCACTATTAACTAGACTGATAAAGACTGGTAAATTGTGGTTCGATCTCTGTCTTGTGTACTTGAATAGGGGTTCTTAAATGGTTTCCCACTCTCTCTCTCTCTCTCTCTTCACGGAAATGCGGGCACACTTCCTCTAAATTCAGCCTTCCTAATCCCTAATCCACTAGCGTAATTGGTATTCAAGCGTATAGCCCGAATGGTCGACGCTAAAAAAAAAATTGTATGGATTTATGAAAATTTACATATACAATATAAAATTCTTACGACTCTGTCTGCACCAAGTCCTATTACTTTTGGGGTTTCATTATTGGTTGTGTGTGGTTTCACCAACATCAACCATTGTAGCCCCAGGGGTGCACATACATACATATAGAGAAGTAAAAAGAAAAAAGGATGTAAATAGAAGTAATGCAATTTAATGAAACAACATGATACATGATAAATATTTAGCACGTAATCTCAATAAGAACTGTCTATACAAACTAAGTAAGATTTTAGGTAGCATTGCCTAAGTCTAGGCCAACAAGGGGCGTGAGGCGCCAGAAGGACTAACTCAGACAATTGAGTTACGTTACTGGTCCCTCAATCACAAGGCATGTTGGCTTCGCACGTTTAGTTATGACTTACATAGGGCAAGTTCAAGTCCCGTTACATATGAGCGCCCAGAATACAGACCAAACCCCTTACAAGAGGCTCAACCAATTTACATAGGTATATTTAAACCTACGGGCCATGCCCGGTCGGGAACACGTCCCACAGTTTGATCACCCAACGGGCGGTCAATATCACAACACATACATAAGTAACTAATGACAGCTCCAGCCGCGCCAGAGGGGCAGAAACGGCTCCTACGCTGTATACTCCAAAGGGGAGTAGTACTGCTTAGCAACATAAATAAAACCGCGGGCCAATCCTGAGAAGCACGAGCGGCCCACAGTTTACCCACTCAACACTAGTGCGTGGAATGGCAATCGTACCTAACTAGGTATAGATCCCAGGCCTCCATATAACATGAACTATCTCTTTCCCTGGCAAGCTACCGTTGGGCTATGCCAGTGTCTAGACATTGACACTGCTTATTTCCTAATGCTTACGAATAAGTTACTATATTTAACTGGCCATAAAATAAGCTAAACCTAATCCTAATCTCTATATATTCACAACATCTAACAGTACTCCTAACTTGAAGTTTACGTAACTCCTAACTTGTAGTTTACGTGGTACTTCATTAACTCCTAACTTGAAGTTTGGATGATACATTCTTAACTCCTAACTTGAAGTTTACGTGATACAGTCTTAACTCCTGACTTGAAGTTTGGATGATACATTCTTAACTCCTAACTTGAAGTTTACGTGATACAGTCTTAACTCCTGACTTGAAGTTTACGTGATACAGTCTTAACTCCTGACTTGAAGTTTACGTGATGCATTCTGTCGTACAATAGGCTACTTTAGTAATTTGTTCCTGTCTCGTGGATCCATCTCCACGAACTGTAATCCTACGTTGATCCAATGAATTAGCTGACGTGACGAGAGTGCGCTGTAATCCAACGGCGCTGATGGTGTCCAGCAGGATTCTATATTTCTTCCAAGTGGCCCAGCGAATATATAGTATGAGAACCCCACGTGATGGGGTGAAGAGAAGGGGAAAAGATCCTTTTTATTCTGGAACATTGACTCGCGTCGGCCAACATCGTTCACGGTGCTTTCAGTTGACTGTAGTTCGTTGTCCGGCGCGGAGTTCTTGCCTGAGGTCACGCCCAGCCAGTTCCCTCGATGTTGTTGTTTTCAGCGGGGCATCAGACTCGACGGAAGAGTTGGTGAAGTAGGTATGTAAACAAACACACAAATGTTATGGGCGTAGCATTCAACACTATTATCTCATTTGTTAACTCTTGACGACTTGTTTGTAACACAAAAAATATTCGTGTTTTACATTTGAACGGGGCTAAGCCAGATTAGCCCGTTACATGTCTATATGCTCCTTTTGAAATTACATTAACTTTTATATTGTAAGCAGGTATGCTGTACAGTGTACTTTCTGAAACAAATGATTAGATCAACCAATACATTATTTCAAAACAGTCTTATACTGTAACAGACAGTCCTTAGCTCCTTCAGTATCGTGTCTGCCTACTGAGTGAAGGGTCACGAATTCAATTCCCAGCATGCCCGAAAATGTATTATTGATGAAAATATGGCTTTACCCTTGGATATTGATAAAATGACGACCGGGGAATGGATTTTGTGCCTGTCCTGGTTTTAAGACAGGCAAACGAAGCTACGACAGGCCTAGCCAGTTGATAGTGGAAAAAATAATAGCTTGAATAAAAAAAAGTGAACCAGGCCATGGGCTGGAAACAATAATGTATTTAAAAAAACTATGACAGCCAAAAGAAAAAGTTTCCTGATCAATAATAATTCACAATGACGATTTTTTGTCAGTGCCGGGAACCAAACCACCCTAGTTCAATGGAGTAACCCACTGCTGACTAAGTTAAGCGTTTCAAATTAAACGCTAAGCTCTTTTCATAATTTAAGATTAGCCCTTTGTTTAAGTTATGAGGGAAAACAAACGTTTTCTTTCAGAGTTGAAACTTGTTATAAAGTATGACTAAAAGTTAAAATATGAAGACTGTGTTGTCACCCATACAAATTTAGGGTCACGCCCACGCACAAAACTTCATTAGGAGATTATTGTTAGACTACCTTATTGAATAAATAAACATATTTATTATTTGAAAGACACACTGTACATTTATTGTGCAATACTTTTAGATGAGCTGGAATGACTCAAGTATCATTACAATTTCAGGAACACACAAAACCACACACTGTTTTTTGTCATGGAACATACATCAACAATTATCTCCTGGCTTTGACACGACAGGTCAGCGTTTGACTACAAGTGATTGCAGGAACAATTGTTTTATTTCCACTACGTGAATGATTATGTTGTGTCTTATAAAAAAAACTCTTTTCATATTTAAATAGCTGAGAGAGTCTAAACTAAAAGCTGATAGTCTGACCTATTGAAACCCCACTAATTCCAACACTGGTGACCGAGCGGTCTATGAGTTCGAATAGTATTGTATTTATTTGTCGTTAGTAACATGAAGGTCTAAGTTCAAAATTCCTTCCCTGTGGGTGATTTTCACTTTTCTATCCTCTCTCCACTATGATTAGGATTTAATTGGCTCCACGCCCCCATCCACTTTTAAGGCGTTAAAAACCTTTGTGTTAAATGCTAATGAATAAAATTATATTTAAAATAAAATACACAATGTTTCCACACACAGATACACAAGTTATTTTATCTCAAGTCATGAATGTTAAGTGTCGGTGACGTCAAGACCTCCCCTCCACCCCACCACCCTCTACATCAAGAAGGAGGCTTCCAGCATTGTTTGCATGTAGAGAGAGAGAGAGAGAGGGAGAGATGGAGCAGCAGGTGGCTTGCTTGGCTTTTCTGTTACCCTGTTCCTTGAACAGAGGATTGAGACGTACAGTAATGACAGCGGCACAATACCTCCTTGATCCCTTGGGGTCAAGTTTCAGGCGATGAACGAAAGGTTGGTTGTTGTATGCCCGTCGAGAAGTTATTTTAATCAGTGCCAAGCCCGTCATGACAAGAAGAACTCATCAAATGTCGCTACTTGTATTCTTATTATTGTTATTATTATTATTATTATTATTATTAGTAGTAGTAGTAGTAGTAGTAGTAGTATTTGGTGTCCCTCTCCCACACCCGCCTAAATGGTCGAAAGGTCTAAAATCTGTTACTCCCATGTGACTGCCCTACTTTTTAATTTATTTGAGGTATTTAACGTGCATTTTCTGAACCGACCAATTATATCAGCCCACGAGAATTTCTATGGGCAAGGGCGAAAGGGCTTTCCAATTTTGCTGGTAAATATATCTTCCCATACCTTCCAGTTTCTTTTTTACATGCCACAATTGACAGACGGCTTTACTTCCACTCCGAAGGAAGTTGTGCTACAGATTTTTATCGCTCAAGGTAAAATCCGTCGAACCCGGCTGTGTATGAACCCATGATCATCGGTTCCTGAGGCGAGCACTTTATCCCAAGACTACCGAGGCTTACTGATTACGGGTGGATCGGGGTTAGAATCCTGGTCGGATTTACTGAGGATGGTTTTTCCTTATGGTTTCCCACTCTACTTACTCGAAAATGCTGATAGACTACATCTAAAATACTTCCTTCCTTATCCTTAACACATTAAAATAATTATCGCGTATGCGCATACCTGAACAGATAGTAAGACGTGGCGATAAAAAAAAAATTGGTATCCCAAAGGAGTTCACTCACACTACTTGGAAATTGACAACTAGATTCGAGCTTCCCAAAGCATTATACTCAAAAGACTCTCCCCCTCCCACCCCTTTTCTCCTATGATCATAATGAATTACCTATTAACATATTATTGTTAATTGGCTTATTTTCCAATGGTGTGAAGTTACTAACGATTTGGCATTTATGGTAACGTGGATGCTGAATAGAGCAGTTCAAGTAAGGGTTTGGAATTGCGAGAAGTAAAATAAGTTTCAATGATATCACTACCCGCATCGGTGAGACTACAGCTTAAGGCGTCTGGTTTGGTGTACCCTGGGACGGGGAGGTTGGGGTTTAAAATCCCGGCTAGATGTAGTGGAGGTAATATTTGCTGAATGGTATTTAACTCTTCCTCCAAACAAATGATGGTATATTTATTCCAAATTCTACCTTTTTAATTCTTATCTAATTGGTGCGAATATTAGAAAAGACTGAGTACATACTTGGTTAATTGTTATGAAACTTAATTTATTCAGATATTATTTATATTTTAGGAGTTGAAAGTAAAAGGCACCAAATTCTTTATAATACAATAGTAACACGATGGAAGTAAGTCTATGATACCCGCTTCAGTGGTCGAATGTTCTAAGGTACTTTTCTCGCAGTTAGACTGCTGATGATGGGGAGATCTAGGTTCTAATCTCGGTCGTATGTACTGAGGGGGGCTTAACCTGAATGGCTTTCCACTCTTCATTCACACAAATGTGGGTACACTTCGTCTAATTATAACCTTTATAATCCCTAAAACATTACTGTAATTAGAACATAAGCGTATAGCCCGAACGGGTAGTAAGATGTCGTGCTAAAAAACAAGTTTTTTTAAATTGAGACACCTCTGTCAGCAGAAATTTTGTATCGATTCGCTTTGAAGTTTTAACGTTCTCGCGACTCTTTGGAGAGAGAAAGAATTGTGATTTGAGATTTTGATGGCTATCGACGTTTTATAATCCCCAAAACCCCTAATAATGGTTTTCGCAATGTCTGTCTGTGTGTGTCTATCTCTCACGGGTTTTAGCAGCCTGAAAATAAATATGTAAACACAAAACATTAAATCATCATACAGTTTTACAGGGCGATTTAAGAATGAGATGCGGTGATAGAAAAATAATTCCTCTTACCTCATTTGCTGTCACACCAAATGTAAACCAAAATACGTCCCAACAGATTCGGACTAGAGTCTCTTAGAAATCCCGACCAATTGCCCTCTCTCTCTTAGATTATATATGAGAAAATTAGGAGTTTTCCGTTTTATTATGACTTAATCTACGTGCCGGTATTCTTTAAAAAAAAACTCCATGGCGAAATACTGCAAGCAAACTATACCGACTGAACGAACGCCTTATGTTGGGGAAGATAAAGCCAACATTTGTGGATAGAGTGTGTCATGTGGTCAGCATAACAAGCCCCCCACCCATTAATCTCAGTTTTATAGACCATAGCCGCTACTTCTTTATTTAAGTAGCTCCTCATTTGTACTGAAGAGGCTGAGTTGACCCCGTTCTAGATCAACTTCCTTCACAGAAAATCTGGAAGCGCCAGGGATCAAGCCTGGAACCTCTTAGTTTGTACCTAGGAACTATGACCGATAGACCGTAGAGGCGATCTGGTATGTATAGTGTTAATTTAAAATAGATTTATCCGTGGTTTAGTTGCAATGATGTTTAATACCAATTATAAGGAACTGGGCTCACTTACACAGGATCATATTTAATTTATTTTGAAGGTAACGGGAAGGCCAGGGTTTGAGTCTCAATCAAGTATCTTAAGGGCGTTATTTTACTAAATTATTTCCCACTATCCCACCACTAAAATGCGGGTACATTTCCTAAAAGTTCTACTTTTCTTTATTTCTATCTCATTAGCGCAGCTAAAATGCCTTTATCCTGATTGGGTTTATCGCCGAGGGAAATATTAATAAAAATGTTATTTAATAAAATGGCAAAAAATATCCTGAATATCTCTACAGTATATGTATTGTATTTTTAGTTTGTTGGCCACCATGTGGAGGAACTCCCCGCGGTGATAAAGTGAGTTGCGAGGCAGGGCCGGTAACACAATGCCTTTCTTGTCTATTGGCGGATGCAACGTGTCAGCTTGTTGCGGGAACAATAACCTTCAATCACAACAGAAATACTCATTACTCACGTTGTACAACAATCACATCACTTGTTAAGAAACACATTGCGGGACCCAAACTCTCGATGTAACGCTCAGCCAGCCAGCCAGTCGTCGTGCAAGCATTTGGTTAAAACTTGAGTTTAGTAGCCGGTATCCCTCCACCCTTCCCCTATCCCCCTCTCACACCTTTCCCCCACGGATAGGGTTGTGGTACCGAAATAAAAAAAATCAACACTTCACTCCTTTCGAGTGTTTTTGGATAAACTATTATCGATTTCTTACATATATCGAGATATAATAATCGATAACGTTAAGTGTTAGTATTGAAAGAATAAATTAGACAGTTTATCTCAATACTGGGTTTTTATTGTTCTATGTACGAAACTGTTGGTTTTCTGCCTATAAATTTATAATTGTTTTACTTATATAATACATATACGATATATAAAATTTTATATATATTATACATTTTACAACACCATTAAATCACTATAAATATCACCTATTGAGTCGACGTGGGTGGTCTGAGGGTAAAATGCTTGCCTCATGACAAACGTATGGGAAAATAACATGTTATAGTTACATATTGCATATCAGCCCTACATTAACTACCCTCCTCTTCGGGTAACCGACTAAGATTCGAACCTACAACTCTCCCTCATCGTCAATTCAGTAGTCTATTAAGAACTTTTGATGCCACATATCATGTAACAACTACCCTGTGTAGGGTGTCTTAAATTTGAGCAAGTTTGTAATCCGTGTGATGAGCTAATCAATTGATTAATAAATTACACCTCAGATACCACTAATTTAATTCCTTTATAATTGTGACTATTAAAGCTGAACTTTATCATAAGAAGGACCTTTTAGAAAATGCAAACACAGTTTTTTCAACAAAAAATTGATAACATTTTAATATTTTATTAGTGTTTTTAATGGTATTGATACTATTTATCGTGACAGCTGAATATCTGAATACGTGAAAGTATATATAACTTTTCTAGCTGTCAGATATGGCCCTTCATATTAAAATTTGATTATAGATTAATTTGCGTTCTTCTTTCTTTCACCCCACGGATAACACCTAATTTAGGCATAGTGGTGCGGCCTTTTGTATTCTTTTTAAATGAATGATACGGTGCACCAAAGAGCATACATGAAATAATATACACAGAAAAATTGAGAGAAGAGGTACATCTCTGTTCATCAAAGATCATAACAATCAATTTCAATGGTCAAAAACCTCCATATATACTTATATATATATATATATATATATATATATATNAGAAACAATTGGTTTTATAAAAATATATATTTCAAAGAAAATATTTATATTTTTAATAATACTACAACTTTACAACTAAGTTATTTCGTATCGCAACTAGTTGCGGAAATGTGATCAAAATTGGGAATTTCTGCTTATGTAAAGTACCTTTAATATCATTTTAGTGGGAAAATAAGAATTGTCATTTTGTTTTTAATGTTAACCTAAACAATGTTTGGATACAAAATTTTATCAAATTCTTTAGAGCATATTTTGAAGAATTCGTTGTTTTTTCTTCTCTTTTTGTCCTTCTGTAAGCTACCCTTAGTTTTAGGGTTGTATATTTAATTCCAAAAATTCCCTCGTAGGAACCCTATGAAAACCCTAAATACCAAGTTTTAGCCCAATCGGTAAAACGATTTAGGCTCTAGGCCTATACACACACACACACACACACACACACACACACACAGACAACCATATTGATAGATAGACAGACAGACGGCAACTCGAAAACAACTTTTTCTTTTTCATGGTATCATGAACATTTGACATCCATCAAAATCTAGAGTTAGATTTTTTTATGGTCAAAATAGGCCTACCTCTCTCTCCGAGGGGTCGAAAGATAGTAAAAGTTAAGTGGGATTAAGAACAATGAAATAGTTCTAGCTATTAAAAAGAAATACAACAAAAATAAAAAACACGTCTTTTAAAATTAAAAAATAAATAGTACTTATTTATTATTATTATTATTATTATTATTATTAATTATGATTACCGAACCCTTCCTTCACCTCTGACAAGACATCTTGTGAATGTGGGGAATGCCAGGCCTCCATCGTGGTTCGGATTCCACGTTAAGCTGTAGGTCCTCCATTTCATCTCACAATCACCCTACCATTACACATTAGCGTAAATGCGTATAACCCGAACGGGTAGTAAGACGCGGTGCTAATATTATTATTATTATTATTATTATTATTATTATTAGCACCGCGTCTTACTACCCGTTCAGGTTATACGCATTTACGCTAATGTGTAATGGTAGGGTGATTGTGAGATGAAATGGAGGACCTACAGTTTAACGTGGAATCTGAACCACGGTGGAGATCTGACATTCCCCACATTCACAAGTTGTGATTAATACACGTCTCTTCAGAGGTGAAGGAAGGGTTTGGCAATCAGATTAATCTGTGCCGGGACCTCAAGAATTAAACCCCGGACCCCCAACGCATAAGTCTGACACCTTACCCCTAGACCAAAATTAATACTACTTAATTGATCACAATTTCATTGTTTTCGGGTGAAGAATTTAGGAAACCGCAGATCGGTAATGATTTCTGGTCCGAGCTTGATCTTGTACTTAATTTACCGGTAAATCGGTCGTGAGTTGGGCTCTTAACATAGCCTGGCTGATAAACGTTTATGTCATATTTTAAAGTTAGAATTCGCCACTGAATCTAAGCTCGGAAAGCAGATCAGTTATTTAGCTCGCCGATGCGAGATAACTAACGACTTCATCGAGTGGAAAGGTGGCTTCTTCTATTAGGGTCACGAAGTTGTCTTGGAGAAGTAAGAAGTAAATTGGATCTCGGAAGTTAGCTGGCCACTAAGCCGTATAATCCATCAACGTCGACGAGTAACAATCAACGCGAAGAGGAACCCAAGCCGGGGGGAAACTGTGCTCTGTGGTGTTAATTTCGTTACTCTCGAAAATATCGGACAAACCATCTTTAAAACAGCGCACGGATAAAGTGCCTGACTGAAGATTGGGAGGCATTTGTTCACTTGCTGTGAGGTTGATTTTTCCACATTCTCGTCCCAGATGGATACTGGTCCACTTTATATTAATGCCCGGGAGAGGAAAAAAATGCGATAAAGAGGGCCTTAACAGAAGCAATATGAGTTATTGTACATTATAATGTAGACAAAATAATCGGAGGATTTCTCCTCTTAAAATACACTTGTCTCAAGAAGGAGTTATTGATGCAAAGAGCAAATAAAACAAAAAATTCCAGACACTTACTTTGAAATATCTTTGTTGAATAATTGAAACTAGTGGTTTATATTTTAATATTGCATGGGTCATTTTATCATGCGATGGCTGTATAATGAATAGTTTTCGAGTTCAAGATATTAAGAATGTGCGAGCCTTCGAAATTTGGAATACATATGCGAATCTTGGTCCGATTCGAATATTATTCTAAATTTTTAATCTTAATGTTGAAATATTTGGATTTGATTCAAAATTTGGAGTATAAATAAATATTAGATCCGGACTTTATGGATTTAGTTCAAAATTTGAATCTATAATTAATTGTTCATGCGTACTTAACAAATTAATATAATCAGACCAGAAACCAGTTAAATTTGATCCAATTTTTGTAAAGCATGGGATTCGATTAGGATTTGATTCGATAAAATAAATTTATCTTGAGATTCGATTCGAATTCGAATCGATTTTTTTAGGCATGAGATGAGATTCGAAATTTCGAGTCGAGTCCGGATATCATCTCATGCCTACGACGATTTCGAGTCGTGTATATGTGTAGTTATATATGTATATATATTATGTAGATACATATAAGCGCACACACACACACATATATACATATAACCACGTCTATATATGTATATATAAACACATACACCACGCACATACAAGACTCGACATTTTTTAGGTATGAAATGAGATTTGGACTTGACTCGAAATTTCGAATCTCATCTCATCTCATGCCTAAAAAAATCGATTCCAAATCTCAAGATAAATTTATTATCGAATCGAATCCTAGTCGAATCCCATGCTTCATAAATTGGATCAAACCCACCTGGTTTCTGGTCTGATTGTGTGTGTGTGTGTATATATATATATATATATATATATATATATATATATATATAGAGAGAGAGAGAGAGAGAGAGAGAGAGAAAGAGAGAGAGAGACCATTTTAGAATTATTCATTGTGTGAAAGGTAGTTAATTTATTTTATTTTTAATTTATTTGAATATCTTCCCCCGCAAAAAAACAGTTTTACAATCACGCATATACATAATGAAACTGTTGTTACTTTAATTTCATTGAGTACCTTTCACAATATGTTATGTGTGGTATGAAAATTCTTCACACTTTGCCATCTATATTGTGAATCTACGACGGTACTTAATATTCGCATTACGTTCAAACCCAAACGTACAGCATCACCCAAATATCAAAGCATTAATTATTATAAATAGATGTCAAATAGTATGTTTAGGATCTTAAGTTTATATAAAATCTATAATCAAACTGTAGAACGTCCAAACACAATTTCTAATGTTAGAACTAATGAACATTTGAAAAATCCACGAAATAGAGATAAAAGCATTTAACAATTTATTAGTTTCTTTGTATGTACAAAATAGAGAAAATATAAGTGTTCATTAAAATAAAAGCCACCTTGTAGTTTGGTTATAATTTATATTTAAATTTTTTCTTAAGTATGGCTCAAAATAACTAATGTGACGACCTCGCCTTAATGTGTGTCCCTCATACTTTTCGAACTAATTTATGAATATTGACCAAACCTGGTACACGCATAGGCGATCACACAATTTGCTGTTCTTTTTTCAGCGAACAAAGATGTAAAGAAAACATTGCTTATCACAATAATAATCTCACTCAAGAAACTGGATTTAGTTTCAACACCGATACATGTAGATTTTTTTTTTTGTCACACACTATGAAACTCAGGTGGAGATAGTTCTGTATTGCTCTAACGCAGGTGCCGAAAGTAGCAGCTGTTTGCGATAAAACACATAACACCGAGTGACTACACAGGCTGGAATCGATAAATTGAAGTTTTTACTGAACGCGCTTTCCACTTAACCGCGTAGTATATGAAGACATTCGAGATGGTCTCTGTTGGATGACGTTATGAAGCTAATGGAACCTTTAAAACGAGTAAAATATGCGACACGTTTACGTTCAAAATAAAATAACGTAGACAAAAAAAAACGTTAAAGAAAGACTTGACTGAAGCAATTGTACATTATATTGTAGAGAAGACAAAACATTCGAAGTATTTGTTCTCTTGAAAATACACGTGTCCCAAGGAGGAGTTATTGATAAGACATGCTTTAAATGTAAGTAGACACAGATAAGACATGCTTTAAATGTAAGTAGACACAGATAAGACATGCTTTAAATGTAAGTAGACACAGAACCATTTAAAATATTCAAGTCGACAGCGGACTGACCGTTGTTCATAAAATAACTTGAGTAAACGTTCATGTTATGTGTTCATCCCCTACCCCCCAACCTAGCCTAGCGTTCAAATAAATATATGATATTTTTTTGGACAAAACTTACATTTCTTGGTTAAAAAAAATTTGGTGCAAAGAGCTTTTTAATATTAATATTTGATAATATCATAGGAGAGTGAAATAAATTTAAATGGGGTCTATTTATATTGGTTGTAGGGTGTGTGTGTGTGTGGGGGGGGGGNGGGGGGGGGCACTAAGTAAGCCTACCCCCCTTAACCCCCACCACTCCTTTGGTTTCAACGCTACTGCTAACCATATAGACCAGGCGCTAGCTGACATTGAGTATGAATTTCAAATATGACAAAATTTGACTTCTGATCCATGTTCTGGGGACCCAGTTGATTATGAAAAGTGATGTCAATTCCGTGGGTGGTCGACAACCCGTGTGGGATGGGGTGAAAAGCACGCTTGGGGTGGAGTTTTGTTTGCACTATAACTTCCGGCTAGTTCATCGTATCAAGATAAAAAAATCTAACTGTGTTCCTATTAGGTAAGGTTAAAATTATGATTTATCTTGCACAGTTGAATTTTATAATTAAAGTAAATTTAAAGAAAAAAAGGGCAAGTAAAATGTAAAATAACTACAATTATGTCCGTGGAGGCATCTTGTATAGATATTATGTCTCAAATTCCTGAAAAAGTCTTAAATGCTTCTAAACAAGTCATTTTTCAGTAAACCGTAAGAATGAAAAATTTAATTTTGTTGCTAGTAATCATACCCTTCAGCAAATACTTATCCTTTCTTCTACAGTTATTGGTGGCCGGACAGGAATATCCAGTAATATTCAAGCGACAAACAAATGGTGTCTACTTTTTCACAGTAAATTTTAATTGCATGAGAATGTCAGAATGTTTTGATTTGATATCAGATCCCATTAGTGACATATACGATTATTCGCACAGTGAATGGGGCACACATATAAGTGTCAGAGATGAAGGTTATATGCAAAAAAATTATCATACTCCTTTTTGAAAACGATAATCAGTGAAACAAATGGTTCACTTGACATTGTGAGTGGCTTATATTCCATTCACCGTAGGAATTGACTTCTGAAAGGCCTTTTTCCCTACCAGAAATCTATTATATAGTAGGATATCGGTAGGAAAAAAGACTTTTCAGAGAGCAATTCCTACCGTGAATGGAATATAGTAGTAAATGTAGAGTAAGTAACAACATTCTTGCCCAGGGTGCAACCTATCCGTAAAGAAATGTAGGTGTGAAAATTTTTAAACAGAGAATTTAGTTGACAAAACCAAAAGCCTTTTTTCTCCTCCGATAAAAACAGATTGCTGTTAAATCTTTCGCATACCCAGCAACATAATCCAATAAGAAACATAACCAGAAAAAAGGAGCTTTATAGACAATAACTATCTACATTGTGATTTTCTTTTAGCTATACAGAGAAACACTAGTAATGCAGAGTTGATAAAGCTTTATCCCCCGCCTTGGTCTTTCATGGTCCTTGGTCTGGCATTCTTAAAAAAATAGCAAGAAAGCAAAATTGATGAACGAAATTGCAGTAGAGAGCAATTTCACAAGAAATATGAATATATTTCCTATTATTCCGGAAGAAGTGCACTTTATGGATGTAATGGCACTTATACATTCAGTACACTCTGTGGTCCTTTCAAATACTAAAACGTTCGGGGATTTAGCAAGTTTTCATTTGGACCGAATAAAAAAGTGTTGGAACAGACTAATGTTACACGTATTGGCGTAGTTTTTAACACGTACGGTAAATCATCCATACAATTTGCAGAACAAGAGAGAATATCAGCTGGTGAAGATACACTAATTGTGAGAGTTGTGAGAATAATAAAGAACACACAACTTCCAAAACAGTGGTCCAGATACCTACACAGTAAGGAAAACAAACCTCTTTTATGTCTGTTCCTATCGAATTTCATTTTACAGAATGCTTAGATTCCAAAAGGCTGTCCTCTTGTTATTTTGGTGGAGAGTTTTTGAATGGAACCGAATGCTCTGAGAAAAACGATGAACAACATGTTTCCAAGGTAACACATCTCGCACTTGGAGGCGGATTCTAGAATGTTCTTTCATGTCTATGAAACTGCTTAAAATAACTATTCATGCGGTATTGACTGTTATTCACAATCCTGACTTTTTCATACTTAGAATTCGATTTTGGAATCATTCATTGCTTTTGGTTGTATTGACCTTTTAATAATTGCCGGGGTCAGTGAAAATAGAAGATGTCTTAGGTGCCACTTTGCTTCAGAGTATTATAGGAATTCAGTTAGTGACGTTCTGCCTACATTACATGTTCTGACAGGGTATGACATAACGAGTAAACTAGGTTATAAAAAAGAGCCCTAAAATCTTAAAGCAAATAATAAATATTGATACTTAAGTCTCTTAAGCTTAAACACCTTTGTATAAAATCAATTAGAAGTACTTTGGTTGTTATATTTACAGCATATCAAGAAGCCTGGACAAATTTGTGATGCGAGTACACACATTTTAATTTTGGGCCAACCCTAAAGTCTTAAATGATATTGGTTCTCTACCCTGCACTTCTGATAGTTTTAGACTTCATGTACTCCGAGTATTAGCTCAACTTCATGTTTGGGATAGTTCATTAAATGCATTTTTTGATCCACTTGATTTGTCAAGATTTGGCCACGCTACAGATTCTGAAGGTAGCATACGATATGTTCTAATAAAACAGCCTGTTTGAAAAAAATCTGCTATTCCTATGAAAGTGTCAACATTTATGTTTGAAAAGTTTTTGCATTTGTAATTTAAGCGAAATTTGGTTCTGTGCGTATTGCTCCTGTCACATGAGTGGCTGCAAAGAACTTCAACAACAACTAAATAAGTATTGGCGAGGAAGAGAACGGTGAAGAAGATAATTGCACTTCACTTTACATTTACATACTTTACATTCTTTTGAGGACTAACAACTATTTAACATTTTAATCTTAACATTAAAAAAATCAACTGAAATGAATTTGGTGTATTGAATTTTAATTTGTTCAGGCATACAACAATACTTATTTGGTTAACACATTATTCTTATATAGATTAAGGCCAACTTTATTATTTTAGTGTTGATATTTGTAAAATATAGGTTAACTTGATTACCAACGTTAGCACCCTTACGTAATAGAAACCATTACAATGTGTTTGTTTTTTTAATCTTGATACGATGCATGAGCCGGAAGTTATAGTGGAAACAAAATTCCACCCCGGGTGAGCTATTCACCCCCTCCCCCACGGGTTGTCTACCACCCCTGGAATTGACATCCCTTTTCATACTCGCTTGGGTCCCTAGAACATGGATCAGAAGCCAAATTTTGTCATACTTGAAATGCATACTCAATGTAAGCTATCGCCTTCACTAGTAACCCCCTTTTATATGATGGTATTTAGAACTAGGTTTGTAATTAGTGTTTATTTTTGTAACACAAAATAAGCAAGGCTTTACAAGAGTTATGTTTTTAAGTTTTTCTACTGACATTTCATTAACTTTATATTTTTTGTCTTGGTATGCACGTAGCTACAATAATAACTTACCGGTCGGAATGTTTCGATGTAATATTTTAACTCCTTACAACAATAATACGCCACCAAATTAAATTGAGATCCTAATCTACGATGTCCGCTCACAACAATCGTGTTAATTTACGATCGCATGATTTCATGAACTTAGTCAAGCATATATACTATCAGTGTGTTGTCCAAGAAGAAGAAAAAATTGAGCATAGTAAATTAAGTATAAATCATTTTTGTTGATAGAGTTCTTATGTTTGTATGCTGACATTAGTTCATGCTGTCGCCGCTAGCCCAACAACTCCAAGATGGCGTCCCACATAGTCACGGAGTATATTGGAACATTTATCATAAACACGTCCAAGTATACTGAGGTGAAAGTAAAGTGCAAGAATAATTAATTGTTATTTAATACTACACCAATTATTACGTTTAAATATTTAAACTCAGATCTGGGAGAATAAAGCTATAGAGCAACTTAGTTTAAAATTAATCTAACTTAAAGTGAGAAAATAAAATTAAAAACAAAACTTGTAAGGCAAAATTAAATAGACTATAAACCATAAAATAACTCACAATATGCAATTATTATTTTAAATATTATTTAGAAATAAATCAACTGTTCCCCATATTTCCTATACTTGGCACAACAAAAATAATCCCATTATAAGATGTCATGAAATACCAACTCTTATTTCACAAAATTTGATCCTTTTAACTATGTATTATATTATTATATCCTTATGAGATGGTTTAATTCATGGTAGTATAGGTTCACCAGATTGGACAACGTCAACTCATTTAGATCACTTCCGCCCATTTGACCAACTAACCCATTTAGATCATTAAATCCAATTTCGACCATTTCGAAGTCATTTATATTATTTTCCACTAGGCCTTTACCTAACACTTAATCCTCTTTACCAGATCCACTAATTTTGTTAATTTAATCTTTTCAAACATTTAGACAGGCTCACACTTTTTCTCTGACAGCATCATTATTTAGAATTTGGTTGGTTTCACCCTTTCCACAATTTTTGCGCCCTTTATTAATAACCATTTTTTGCACACTTCGTTTAGTTAAACCATTTTATAACCCCCCCTTTTTCCCTCATTATTTTATTATAATATAAAGAAACATGATAAAAAGAGTGAATTTAAAGGTTAAAGGAGGAATAGGACGAGGTTCATAAATATTAGTTCATCAAAAGTGGCCAGTTTTATGATCAAGCTATTTGCGAAACTAAATCTGTAATAACATTAATACTACGAAGGATGAAACTCTGTGATAATACGCTCACTGCATCGCATGAATTGTAAGTTTCGGTACAGAAGATTCATCTCAGCACAGGATGTTAAGACTTCAACCAGTCGAGTAATTCAACTAATGGCATCCCTTGTGAGATGATAAGAAGACACACTCCTCATCACATAAAACTGAAGAAGGAGGGTTAACACTTCTACGAAACAATTTGCATAAACCGTTTACTACTGCTTTTAGTAGGGTTTCACTTGATTGCAGGCCGATTGCTACAGCAGACTAAATCCCGCTCATTAAATCAGTTTCGACAATGAAAGCGCCGCGCCGGCGAGAGAAGTGGAATAAAGGAAGTGGGAGTACTTTTATTATAAGTGAACATTCCTTTACACTTGCCGTCAGGATCATGAAAAATCGCATGGTTTTAGATAATTATTATTTATGGTGGTTGGGGGAGTAGGCCCTGTATTTGGATGGTGATTGGCAGCCTTACTATGATGGCTGGAGTTCAATTCCAGGCAGGTAAATTTAGGAGAGGTTTTTAAATTATATGATTAACCAGGTTCCAGGTTTCTTTACGTTGAATGGTTTAAGTAATTGATATAAAATACAGCAACTAGGGCATACAAGACAAATAGGCTACATATTGGAGGCCCGCCAAATTGAGGCTGTTAATATTTCTATAAAGTAAGCTACACGAAATGAATCTACACAAAATTGAAACATGGGTTCCACAATATTTTTGTTTGTGTGTACGCCAAGTCTTACTACACGTCCGGACTACCCATTTATTTACACTAATGGGAAAGGGATTTAAAATAATATCAATTTAGACAAAAGTAACAGCAGTTGCGTGTTGGAAACATAATTTTACCACTTTCAGTTCACCTAATCGGGATTCGAACCCCAGCCCTCTTGGTCCCAAACAAGCCATACCAGACGATGAGGTTGACGCCCTATGCCTCGTGGAGTGGGGGGTTTGTAACTAGTATGGGATGGGCCCATTTAGGTCCCACTTACATCCCAAAGTCCTGCTCGTATAAGAGAGATGTGATCACCAATGGTCCACGGGATTGTCCCCCGTAGAGTAATGTGACGGCAACACATAGCTCTAGAAATTATATTTAGTTTAAACTGTCATTAAATTTGTGTTCACCAAACCTTTTTCCCTTTCAGGTATATTCAGGTAAGCAAAACCCGTCACGTTATATATCGAACCACGTCTTACTACCTGTTCGGGTTATACGCCTGTATTCTAAATATGTTAATGTGCTAGACATGATGAGGGTCGAATTTAGATTAAGTGTATCAGCATTTGCGTGGAGGTAGAGATAATGACCATTTTGGAAAACACCCTTAATATATCAGACGGGAATTCTAACCCCAATCTTCATATCATAGGCAGTCAATTTTATTAAAATAGTGACGCCCTTGACCATTCATCAAACCGGAGAGGGTGTCACGTTAATTAGCAGTTAAAATTATTATGAGGCCATAGCTTCAGTCCATTATTAAATTTACTCTCACGATTTTCTCCTGGAAGCATTAGAGCATAGGTTACATTAGGTCGAAATTGAGGTGGTATTGGTATTTGATTACCGTGACAGGGAGTGGGGGTTTCGAAAGCTGGCAAGATGCCCTGGCAGTAGTTTCCCACATGTGATTATTAGGTTAAACCTTTAGTAAGAAGGTTGGATATTGTGTCTGTTCTAGATTTAACTTAGTTTCTAAGACGTGTGTTGATATAATCGGTCGGGTTAGAAAATGCACGTTTAGTACCTAAAAAATGAATCGAAATAAAATATCTTATCAAGCACATTAAAGCTATCTACCTCATTATTTATTAATATAATGTTTTCTACAAAAGGTCTTAGTTTGATCATTGACTATTTAGACAGTTGTATTTCAATGTAGGTATACATATTTTTTTAAATAATTAGGTGTTTTAAAAACATATTTCAGCAAATGAACTTTATTTTCATTATTAATTCGTTTAAAAATTAATTTGAAATGTATTTTAATAATTGACAATGGTGATTAGTTTACAATAAAACTATTTATAAGATGGCTGCGTATATGCCGGTTGGTTAGTAAGGTTTGTTGGATTTTTTAAGCTATATCATCCCAATTTTTACTATAACTATGTTATGTTAAAAAAACACTATATTCTTGGTATTAATTTATATTGACTTTTAGATTATTGTTCTTATATTCCAAACATTTGTGCGTACTCAATTTTTAGCTTCTTTTATTATAAGGAACGAATTACTTCAAAACAAATGGAATGCTACTTGAATGGTTTCTAATAAATGTGTGCCCAATTTTGTTAAATACGCTAAATAATTTTTAATTTAATTTTCACTAGGTTCCATGTATGTTATTGTGTCATTATTAATTAACTATAAAACTCGAAACACACAAACTTATCTTTCAACTAGATTCATGGGCAATATTAATGGTGTATTTATTTCATTAGTGCGCTCACCAATAAGGTTATTAACAACGTACATTAATTATCTCACGGGTAATATTCTGCACACGAAGCAATTTTTCTCGTTCAGTTTGTATTAAAATCTTACTTCTTTTTCAATCCAAACTTGACCTGGATGCAAGCATCGCTACAGTCCGATTCTCATCTGGAGATACTTTAAAAATTACTAACATATATTTTCCGGTTGATAACATTTTACATTTTTACTAGTGTAATCTTATAAGTATTGAAAAAATTATCAAAAAGTACAAATGCAGATAACACAACATCACATATAAATACGTGAAAGTAAATCTAATAGTTTTGATGGATGTCAGCCAAGGAAGTCCCTTCAAATTAAAATTATACTCTATCAGCAATGGTGGCCAGTTAAATTATGCTTCAAGGTAAGGAACGACTTTCGGAACTGTACGTGCATTACGTCGTACTGCCCACATATTTAAATTAATGGGATATTTATATTTAAAAAAGTTGAATTGAAATTAAGGCCCACACGTATTTGCGGGTAGGGTTTGTCGGAAAGCGTTTAAGAAAGCACCCCATGCTGGGATTGGAGTCCCGGCCTTCCGTCTCTGGTACACAAGAACACGCGAGACTGGCGCCTTTAGCCTCGTGCCCACCGCCAAGTGGCCGAATTCTATACTGTTCCTTTCCTCCCACGGGAGGATTGTCCAAATAACTTCATTAAACACATTCACCTAGTTTAAAAAATCAGATTTTAATATTTAACGTGTCTTTCCATGCAAGTATATGTCAACACGAACTAATTTAACCAAGGGTAGCTCAGCACCTAATACAGCACCCATCCCTATCACCTATGTACTTACCGATTGGATTACAAATATAACACATAAAAATTGTTTCTCCCCCTCAGCTCAGCCCGGGATTGAATCAAAATATCCTAGATATGTGGGACAACTATTTTAATAATTTATTCGCGAGAACGGGGACAAATTTACTCGTTACTTTAGAAGCTAAACAATGCGTATTATTAGTCAAATTGTAAGCCGAACGTGTAAATACTAATTTTTTAAATATACAAGATGTCCCAGGAGGAAAGGTCAATGTCCTTTCTGGAGGGTTATTAGTATATGTCAATCTAATAAAATAAATTCATACGAACATGCGTCTTATTCTTAACAGTTTCCGATATATAGCTATTTGAATGCACAGTATTTTAAATTTGGCGTGCAATATTGTCCCTCCCTCCCGCCGTAATGTACCACCGTCTGAAGCATGTGCATCGGTGCGAGGCGTCAGTTGCCTGTAATGACTTTATAATAATAGTAATAATAATATTTAGCACCGCGTCTTACTACCCGTTCGGGTTACACGCTTTAAGTACTAATTACTCTAATGGATTAGGAATTGGAAAGGTTGAATTAGAGGAAGTGAACCCGTATTTTCATGGAGGGAGAGTGGAAAACCATTTAGGAAAAACCACCCCCAGTTCACCCGACCGAAATTTGACCCTCGATCTCCCCGTCCTCAGCAGTAGAGCTCAACACGACAAGCGCGTTAGCCAACTACGCCACCGAGGCGGGTAATGACTTTATAGAAATGCTGTTAAGAATGCCGCAAATCTTCAAAAGTATCAAATATGCATATATGCTGTATATTAACGGCTTTTGCGATGATATTGTCACTGCTGCTGTTGAAGAATACCGTCGACTATTTCCTGCGGGTAGAATTCCAGATCCTAGAGTGTTTTCTGGAATCAAACGCATATGCTGTTTGTTATTTGTAAATCAGGAGATTGATTGTCTCTTAAGTATAGACTATAAATACCGGCATGAATCTCTAACCAATTTAACTGGAAATGACTTATATACACATTAAAGGATTTCTTATTTTATCTGTAAATCAATAAGAACATTTCCCAACTTTTAAATTTCTAATCTATTCCAATTGTGCAATTATAGGTGACCTGGCGGTCTAGGGGTAAGGTGTCACTTCTGTGCTGGGGGTCTGGGGTTCAATCCTCGGTCCCCGCACAGATTTATCTGATCTCCAAACCCTTCCTTCACCTCTGACAAAATGTGTATTAATCACAACTTGTGAATGTGTGGAATGCCAGGCCTCCACCGTAGTTCGGATTCCACGTTAAACTGTAGGTCCTTCATTTCATCTCACAATCACCCTACCATTACACATTAGCGGAAGTGCGTATAACCCGAACGGGTAGTAAGACGCGGTGCTAATAATAATAATAATAATAATAATAATAATAATAATAATAATAATAATAGTAATTGTTTTAATATATTTTTTTAAATAGTAAAATTATATATCTTCACAAACGATTCTTAAGATAAACATAAACATGCATATCTAAAATTGCTTGCTTCGTGTTTAGAGAAGCTTAAAAACATGAGGTTATTAGTGACTAAGCCAGAGGGACTGGACCAAATTAAGTATGTTGCAAGTAATGAACTGTATTCAGAAAGTTAGCTCTAGATCCCTTAATATTATTACTAAAATAAACATATATCACTAGTTTGTTAAAAACTTTTACCCGGGCTGAAGGTCACGTGGTATAAGGTACCAGGTCCAGCAAAAATTGGTTTGCTAGTGACGAGAAGATGGAGGGTCAAGGTTCGGCCGGCTTCACTGAATAAAGTTTACCACATGTGATAATGCACTTTGATTTTTTTTTTTTTTTTAATATCGTTTATCCACACTGATGTTGGCGCATTTATTCTAAACTACCTTTCTCACCCTACCGCTTAGATTAAGTCGTTAATTGCCTTGCTGTTGAATGTATTTAAGGGGGGGAAAACTCGCGTGTTTCCAAATTAAAATCTATTGCTCCAACATTCCTTTTTGAAGTCGACGCAAGAAGGGCCTATAAACTTTTAATTTTTTATGCTCGTAAAAGAAGGGCTTGTGAAGGTTTTTTTCACCGGGTCTTACTAAATCTCTGGGTTAAACGCATATGTACTACCTACGCTAATAGTTTTAAAGATTAGGAAAGTTATATTTAGAGGAAGTGTACCCGCATTTGTATGGTGGGAGAGTGGAAAACCATCTATGAAAACCTCGCTTCAGTTAAATCCCGATCTCCCAGCTACCGGAAGCCATTCTATTGCGAGAGTGATGCCTTAGACCATGCGGCCAACAAAGCGAGTGTTATAAAGCATTGGCGAATATTTCTCCTTCTTACCCCTTCCCCCTCCCCCCGAGTTCCATTACTCGTTCGGATTATAATAATCTATATTAATTACGATAGTTTAGTATGGATGAGGAAGGTATAATATTAGAAGAAGTGTACCCGCAATTACGTGGAAGAAGAATGGGAAAACATTTCAAGACAAACTATCCTCACTACTCCCAGACGGGATTTCAGCCCCTACCTCGCCGTAATCGGCAAACCAGACTTAAAATGGCACCTAGACCGCCTGTGAGCGAATCCTTTCCCGGGACAAGGAGTAACCGAGTCAGACACGTCACGAGTTCCAGTGACTTGCCTTTTATCGCAAGCAATCAGCAGTTGAGTTTCACGCTCCGAAGGGCTCTATGACACCGTCATCCCATTACCCCCCCCCCCTTTCTAAGCTTCCTCTATTTCTTATCTGCACCCTCTAAAAACTTCAACCCACCACCGCATCAAGTTCGCACTTCAACTCACTAGTAGTTTACACTGAGGGGTAGAGAGCACGCCTGTCTGAGCAAACCCTGACCCACGGCGATTTATTCACTCACTCGAGATAATATGTCGAGTTTAATTCTTCTTCTTCTTAGGCAGAGAAGTTTTGAAACTATTTGCTTTCGCTCATCTGTCATACTGTTATTTTCCTTTTTGAACACAGTCTTATGAATAAAGACGGCTCTTTTCGGGTCTTTGGTTCTTCACATAAATACCTGAAACGATTAATAATGACAAGCCTGCTCGAGTATTTGGTTCCCCAATTAAATGCCGGAACCGAGTTCAATTCCAAGTGACTATTTTTGATTGAATTATAAATTATTAATGTATATCTTTGTGTATGTGGATGTATCCCATATACATTTTACTACCTGTGTGGACTGTCTGCATAGTCACACTATTGGGGTGGGGATGAGATAGGTAGATTTTGTTTAGGGAATGTACCCGCATTTACGTGTAGATAGAGTATAAAACCATTTAGAAAAAATCGCATCAGTACCCTGACATCCCCATTACCGTCAAATCATACCAGATGAGGTTAGCGTTTTCACCGATAGAGGTATTAATATATAAATATAATGAATTAATACCTATAAGTGATACAGAGATGCCGTAGAGTAATTAACTATTATGGAATATGGAAGAAGGAATCGAGAGCTAAAGTTATTGAACCGCTAAAACTTTGGAGCTAAGCCTACACTAATTTTGAATTATTGAGGACGACTTAGCACTAAAACAAAGCGCTTGCCACTCTCACCCGCGCACAAAGACTAGATAATTATCGACACAGACCGGGATAGAAACCAAAATGTCTCAATGGTAGTTGGATAACTTATATGCAAGATACTTTGATGCTTTTACCAACAGCTGGCGCTGATTGGAACTCTTAAATTAATTAATATTCTAGTGGAAATAACCATTATATAAACAAATGCTTGTAATTTTTAATTGCTTACAATAAATTAACCGCCTCGGTGGCGTAGTTGGCTAACGCGCTAGTCGTGTTGAGCCCGACTGCTGAGGACGGGGAGATTGAGGTCCGAATCTTGGTCGG
>CABEEJ010002960.1:48818-70222 GCA_901482245.1 Timema douglasi
GTTGTTACTAAATGATTTTCCACTCTCCCTCCACGCGAATGCGGGTTCACTTCCTCTAATTCAACCTTCCCAATTCCTAATCCATCAGCGTAATTAGAACTTAAAGCGTATAACCCGAACGGGTAGTAAGACACGGTGCTAACTAATAATACAAAAAAATTACATATAAAACCATCATAAGTTCAACCAAATTTGTTATTTCGATCGTAGTGGCCTGTTCGTGGGGGTTAAGAGTAACAATTTTTGGGATTTTAAATTTTAAATATGACGTTGACGTATACACATACAAGTTGTGGTTTCATCTCCGCACCAGTTGAAATCGGTTCAAAATCTTTTAGAGATTAGTTTTCCTATCCATAGAGATCGGTCATGTACAATCCCTCATTTATCGACCGAAATATTGTATGTATAGGATTTAAATACTCTGCTGCGATCTGGCGCCCAAATAGCGCTACTAAGAAGCACCAACTTGAATGTGCTACACTCTAGTAGCCGGTTTACTCACTACATTGCATTGTGACGCAAGAGATGGCAAACTATTATAAATAGGATATAATTATATACCTATCACATGGGTTGAGCAGTGATCGGGTCTTTCTTTGAATATTAACATATTTGCAAGCTATGGCATAAGGTTTTAAAAATATAATTATTTACTATCAATATTAAATTTTATTGACATATGTTCACTAAGTTTCCCTTAGTTGTCCATAGTGTATACTTTAAAAATGAGTCTCGATCACGTCGGTAGCACGCGAACTAAAGGTAATTATCGTCTAGTCTGATTTGCCAATGACTTTTAGGTCAGGGTTAGAATCCCAGCTGAGTTTACTGAGTGTGTTTTTAACTAAATGGTTTCTCACTCCCCTCCCCCACGAGAAAATGCAGGTGCATTTTTTATAATATCCCACTTGCATTTCTAACTCATTAGCGTAATTAAATATTGCTAGTACGTACGGATAATAAAGCATATGTGTATATATATATATATTCTTTTAAAGAGCTAAAAGGGGTATGTTTGTTAAACATGACCCAAATAGGGGTACTACAGTAGCCCCACGGCTGTTTTGATGCTGACTGACAGCTTTGAAAAGTTACCAGACCAAATTATGTATCCCTACGCCGAACCATATGATCTGCAAAAACATGTGTTTAGCAGCTGTCACTTTTTACAGTCAAAATGTAGGTCTATACCTAAATGTTGACTGTCAAAAGTCAGCTGTTAGCTGTCAGTCAGCACCAAAGAAGCCATGGGGCTACTGTAGCTAGACTGCGGATGATTTGAGAAACACTTTTATAGACCATAATTGTTATTAATTTTAATCATATGTGAGGGCCACTTTGTATGGATATTTTTAATAAAGGGTGTAAAAGTGTGAATAAATTACAACATTAATTCTAGATGATATAATATTTCATTAGGTATGTGTGCGTCATATCAACCCCTTTAATGTAACTTTAAAAAATACATTTTTGGGGTTGATGAGATGAGTGGGTAGAGTTATCACTACCATGTCAGTGCATGTGAATAGTTGGCTCACGAAGTGTATTAAGTTCGACTACCCTTCACCCCCTTAAAGTCTAACGAGTGACCAATCTGGGGATTACAATCAAACATTTGAAAGCTACAGGCTTACGTCACAGCAACGCCCCTGGCTACTCTAGTATATACAGCCTGATACACAGTGATGGCATACAAGTTGCTTCACAGCACTACGTTCTCATAATGATCGGTGTATTTAATTATTTGAGGTATTTAACGTGGACTTTCTGAACCAACTGATCATATCAGTACACGAGAATTTTCTATGAGCGAGAGCGAAATAACCCACAAATTTTTCCGGGAAAGATATTTTCACATAACTTATAGGATTCTTTTACATGCCACAATCGACATGGGACCCACGGCTTTACTTGCACTCCGAAGGAAGTTGTGCTACGGATTTTTATCGCTCAAGGAAAAGTCCATCAACCCCAGCTGGGCTTAAACCCACTAACATCGAACGTTGAGGCGAGTACTTTACCCCAAGACTACCGAGTTCGACAACACTGCTCTACATGGATCACTAAGTAGTCTATAATTAAACTAGTTTTAAAGCGCCCTTTAGTTGAATAGGAAAATCTCAAATGAGTGATCAATTATGTTTATTAATTTATTGAGTAATTCTTACAAAATTAATAAAACTCGCATCAGTGGGGCTTTTTTCATAGCATTAAAAGGTGTAAAATGGAATTAATAGGTTTTTTTAGCCTTTAAGGATCTGTGTACACTCTGTTCATCCTGAAAGGAAGAAATATATTCTTGACGTATTACACTGTGGCCCTGTATTATAAGCTGTGCCATAGTGAAACCATGCAAGGTAAATTATGTATTGCCTTTCAGGGTAAACGAAGGGTACATAAAATATGCTTTATAGTTATAGAAAATACTTCTATGTACGAGCTAGTTCATGTTATGTATGTTTATGTTTGTTAGTTCAAGGATTTTTTTTTAATAACTAATGGCTTTATTTTTTAACTAGACCCTTCACCCCCCTCGCCCCCACATTATTTTCAAAATAAAATATAGCCTATGTTACTCGCTGATAATGTAGCTTTATATTGGTGAAATAATTTTTAAAATCGGTCCAGAAATTTTTGAGTTTATTCATTACAAAAAAAAAAAATCTTTCCTCTTTATAATATTAGTGTAGATAAACTTTTGAATTTGGACGCATAGCAATTAGAAACAATAATCATCTTGTTTTACTTGATAGTTTCTAAAAAATATCTCATTAAAGTGTATCTAATTCTATGCAGAAAGTGCAGGTAAGTAATAGGAATAAAAGCAGATCGGATTTGCTTTAATAAAGAAATTATGCTTATCATACACACAAAAAAAAGTGTCGAGATGAGTTAGTAAAGAGTGTTTAAAATTTCACTATATCCTTCAAGAATAAATAAATACTTGTCTACCATTTTACAGTGTATTGTTATGAAAAGATAATATATTTTTTAGAAATTAAATTACTATACTTAACTAATACAGAAACTAGGTTATGCCTCATTCAACTGAATCTACCTAAACGAACAAAATTTCTTTATTTTAAATTTAAAATATTTATATTGTAAGTTATAAACGTTTATATTTCCGAAAGTTTGCGAACTTTTTTTTAGGTTTATCTTGTGTAAATTTCATCACAAAATATTCAGAGTCAGTAAATTGTTTTTAAGCTTAAAATTTACTGTGCATTCCTCCAAAATATGTTTATATAACTCAATTATTATTTTCATGTGAGTCGATCTTTATAATTCATATTCATATTCATTTTGTTGTGTTTGTTCAATGACTTCTGCGCCGTTTGTTTAATTTATCTCTCATCATAGTGGTTGAACAATTATTTGCAAGCATAGGTTCTTACTCGTATTTTGGCTAGAAAAAATTAGATGTAAAGAAAGCGTTTACAGCTCGGTTGTTTGTCTTTAAGCGTTTCTGTCATCACAACTTAAGGGGGCCACCTACCGTAGTAATTGAGACTCATATCAAACTTTCAAAATTGCCGCATTATTTAAAAATGTGTCTCACGCTAAAATTGAGTTTAAAGGCCACTATAGATTTTTTTTTAAACTTACATTTTAAGTGTTTTAGTTTTAAATTTTTTGAGGAAATGGAGTTAGAATATTTCAAAGGATGCCTTACGCGAAATGTTAACAGTTCTTAGATTAAAGATAATGGTTAGAAAAATAAAATACCCAGCTTTCCAACCCGCCATTTATAAATCGGATCACAAAGGAAATTTTTAAGATACGTGAAGATTGTTTTAGGGGTTATGAAGGTTAAGCATTCCCCTTATCAAAATAAAAATACCGTAGCGTGAATATATTTCCCTTCAGGTAGGAAGTGTCTCAAATTGTACGCAGAAATACTTACGACAGGAAGATGGTGAGTCATAGAGCCGTGCCTTGTTTTTATAGGTATTTAGCAGTGGCGGCTCGTATATAGGCACTGTGGAACTGCAGCACCCCCTATTTACACTTGATATTATCGATAACATTTAATATAATGATTCCTTTTTTCTTTAATTCTTTTTTTATTTTTGTAGTACAATATATATTCCTTAAGCGTAATGTCAGTACTACAGTAGGCACCCCCCAGTTTATGAAAAAGATAAAAAAATCTTTGTATGGAACTGTGTGCTTCACAGTGCCAGCGACGTGGTGTTTAACTGTTGTGTGCATTCGCACATAGGAGGGGGTGGGGAAGAAGGCGGGACTGCCAGGTAGAGAGAGCACTCTTGCTCTCTCAGTTCCGGATCTGGCGTGATGGCGGAAGGAAGATTTTTTTTACTCAGCGTGTGTTGTGCTTAAAAATCGTGTACCATATTCTTGAATGTGATAAAGTGTAAAATAGTGTAGAATTAGATTATTATTCTGCTCCCAGCTATTCTATTTGATTCATTTTTTTTCGGTTCTTTTATTTAACAGAAAGACTAAATGCGCTTGCAGTACTTTCAATTGAGAAAAAATTTCTCAATTGTCATCCAGAGATCAAGGAGAACATTATTGAACTTTTTGCGCAAATCAAGACAAGAAGAATAGATTTCATTTTTAAATGAATAGATCAAGCTTGAACTCTAATAATTTAAGTTAAAGTAAATAAATAGGTTTTTTTTAAGATTTCATCAAGTTCCTGAATAAATTTTCTTTTATACAGGTTTTTTTACTTTTACACAATTTTAAAACAAAGTCTAAGAAATTTATGGAGCACCCCCCACCCCTACCCCACTAATTTTAGCTACGAGCCACCACTGGTATTTAGTTTTGACTGCAAAGTAGTTACACTGAGCTAAGCCTCCCTAGATTATTTTTCCCAAGGCACAAAACTTATCGATGTTGAACTGGGTTTATTTAAATCAAAATGACTCGCTTCGGTGGCCGTGGAGTTTAACGCGCTACTCTCGCGGTAGACTAGACTGCCGATGACGGGTAGATCAAGATTCTAATCTTGGTCGGGTGTACTGAGGAGGTTTTTTTCCAAAATTGTGGCTCAGTCTTCCCCCACGCAAATTCTGATACACTTCCTCTAAATATAACCTTCCAAATCCCTCAAACAATTAGCGTAATTAGTGCATAACATAGGCGTTTAGCCTGGATGGTTAGTAAGACGCAGTTCTGATAATTGCATCCGAAGGATTGGGTATTATGTACTTTAAAGAAATTAGTTAGTTTTTAAGTTCGCTTTCATTTTTCAGTGTGTTTTGGTACCCGTTCATGTTATACGTATATATTAATTACAATTATTAAGTAGAAACGCATAGAGGCCTGGTGGTCTAGGGGTAAGGTGTCAGACTTCTGTGTTGGGAATGCGGGGTTCGATCCTCGGTCCCGGCACAGATTTATCTGATTGCCAAATTCTTCCTTCAACTCTGACAAAGACGAGTATTATTCACAGCCTGTGAATGTGGGGAATGCCAGGCCTTCATCGTGGTTCGGATTCCACGTTAAACTGTAGGTCCTCCATTCAATCTCACAATCACCCTACCATAACACATTAGCGTAAATTCGTATAGCCCGAACGGGTAGTAAGACGTGATGCTAAAAATAATAATAATAAGTAGAAATGAGGAAAGTATAATTGTGTAAATGTAGTGTAGTATCCTAAAGGAAAAAACATCTCCAGTACCCCCGACTGGGATTCGAGGTCCGATATCCCCATCACCAGTAATACAGACTAACACGAGCGTGAACTTTATACTATGCAAACACTTATTTGTCTGTTTGTAAGTCGTGTGCTGATATAATGAGTCGGTTTAACAATCGCATACATATATTTGAAATAATTGAAATAAAAATTAGCACAAGGGTTGTGAAATGGGGTAATATAGTATTCTCAACTAGAATAAAGATATTTGTTCAGAACATTTGCGAGGGGTAGAAGGGGTGGTGGTAGGAAAGGGTAGACGGCTCATAAGGGCGATAAAAGGGAGATATTGTGGAATTATTACTCACTGCCCTTCATTTCCACGAGATTCTCGGACCATTACTCACTTTACGAGTTGGGGTAGGTCAACGTTTCGTGAGGGGAAAGAACAAATAACCAACATAAAACAAAAAGAGTAACAAAACGAAGTTTGTTAACTTTAGTTTTTGTTTAAGTCCCGCATGTTAATTTCGGTTATCTCTCCACACAAAGGAATCTCCATTCGTTGACCAATTCACTATTAATAATAATAATATTTAGCACCGCGTCTTACTACCCGTTCGGGTTATACGCTTTAAGTACTAATTACGCTATTGGACTAGGAATTGGGAAGGTTGAATTAGAGGAAGTGAACCAGCATTTGCGTGGAGGGAGAGTGGAAAACCATTGAGGATAAACCACCCCCAGTTCACCCGACCGAGATCCGAACCTCGATCTCCCCGTCCTCAGCAGTCGAGCTCAACACGAACTAGCGCGTTAGCCAACTACGCCACCGAGGCGGGTAATTCATTAATAAAGTGCAGTATCCCACTTCGGTAACTGCATGATCTAACACGCTACTCTCGCAGTAGACTAAACTGCCAATGGCGGGGAGTGAGGTTCGAATCTCAGTTGGGTGTACTGAGATTTAAAAAAAGTTTTCTACTCTTTCTCACCACGCAAATTCGGGTATACTTCCTATAAAATATAGCCTTCCTAAACCCTAAAACAATTAGCGTAATTAGTACATAAGCACATAATAATACCTAATGAGTAGTAAGACGCAGTGCTAAAATAAAAACTACAAAAGAGTGCCAATTAACTGAACGTCGGTTATCCGAAACTTCAATCCATTAGATTATTATTATTATTATTATTATTATTATTAATAGCACCGCGTCTTACTACCTGTTCAAGTTATACGCACTTACGCTATTGTGCAATGGTAGGGTGATTGTGAGATGAAATGAAGGACCTACAGTTTAACGTGGAATCCGAACCACGGTGGAGGCCTGGCATTCCACCACATTCACAATATATCTTGTCAGAGGTGAAGGAAGGGATTGGCAATCAGATAAATCTGTGCCGGGACCGGGGATTGAACCCCGGTCGCCAGCATAGAAGTCTGAAACCTTATCCCTAGACCACCAGGTCACCTACCATTTGATAATTGATTCAACATTATGTGTATACGGTTTATATATGTTTGAGTTACTGAAAAATATAATTATCCATACATGATAATTACTCTAATGGTGCAGGTATAAGGAAAGAAGCATTTTGAAAGTAATATACTCTCATTTGAGTGGAAGGAGAGTGGAAAACCATTTAATAAAAAAAACACCCTCAATAGGCTCAACCAGGGTCTCCTCGTCTTTAAGGCCAGTCTAATGTGAAAATGACGCCTTATACCATTCAGACACTGAAGCGGAATTATAATTACATATTGTATATAATTACCAAAGATTAAACTTCTACATATTATTTGCAATATGTTTAATAATTATAAAAATGTTTGACGTATTTTTGAAGAGAAAGTTATCATTACAACACGTAACCAATTTATTACATATTATTAGCGTGCACAAATTAAATGAAATTTAAATAACAGCACAGAATGTATAAAAACACTTCAAAATAAATATGCATTTTAGTCGTTTTTTTTTGTATCGCCGCTTATCCTATTAAATAATAGAAGAGACGGTGACCTGGTGGTCTAGAGGTAAGGTTTCGGACTTCTGTGCAGGGGTCCGGGGTTTAATCCTCGGTCCCGACACAGATTTAGCTGATTACCAAACCTTTCCTTCACCTCTGACAAGACATCTTGTGAATGTGAGGAATGCCAGGCCTCCACCGTGGTTCGGATTCTACGTTAAACTGTAGGTAACTTCATTTCATCTCACAATCACCCTACCTTTACACATTAGCGTAAGTGCATATAACCCAAACGGGTAGTAAGACACGGTGCTAATAATAATAATTATAATAATTATTATAATAATAATAATAATAATAATAATAATAATAATAGAAGAGACGAATACTTTTTCAAACATAACTAAAAAAGGATGGGAAGGACCAAGCATTAGATAAACATGCAATTTTAACAAAACTGTTTATTTATATTTAAAGTAAGTCAAAGGTAGTAAAATCGGTTATAAGAGAACACATGCAAAACGTTCCATTGTTTTTGAAGGGAAAATAATCTGTTAATTAAATTAAGGTTGCTCAAATTGGGAACGACAGGTGAAAAGCACCTATGATTGACCTGTAGCTATGAGAAGAAAGTTTTAAGTAAAGATGTAACTCTTTCAACTAGAACAAACTTACATACTTCTATGAAGGAGCGTCTGCCTCATAGAACTGGCAATTTATATTAGAAACAGTTAATAATGGAATGAAAAGATTCGATACATAACTCTACTCCCGCTTGATGGCTGTTAGACTTTTACCTACAAATCCTATAAAATAATAATTGTTGACAATCCCTAACTCTAGAAAGTCATAGTTTAAGGAGTTACAAGATTGGTAGTTAAATGAGCCAACTAGCATGAATTAACTCCATAGTAAGTAACGAAACACAAAGATTAAACTACTAGAAGAGGAACTATCAGTTTAAAAATAGAAAATGGCGAAATACCAAGGATCTAGGCTGTTAAGATACTATGGCTGGTCTATTCCTAATTAGTACTGCCTGGACATTTGATAGTATATTTATACTTCCACCCAATCTAGGGCACACTATAACTAGTGCAAACAATAAAACATAATAACTAATACAAACGGTGCCTGAAGGAGGCCGGAAACAATACACTATACCCTGCGAGCAACTACTATGGACTCGTAGTGATCCCACAGGTTGCGCATCGTAAAAAAGGTACACTCTTAGAAATATTAGAGACTGGTATCAGTCACAGACCTAATTATGTTATTGAACAAAGTGTTAGATAACCTGATTTACACCATTATGTGGTCCTAAGCGTTAAGTTAGCCGAATCATGGCCTTACAGTTTAGGGTGTCAAGACATTTCCCTAGTATTTAACACTATGTCATATGTACATAGAAAACTAAGTCAGAAATACTAGCATACAAAACCATGTCTTATGGAACTGGATAAATAGAGCATACAGCCCGTCATGCAAAACTATGTCTTATGGGCATGTAAAAACAAAGTTAGAAACTCTGAGATTATAAACTATGTCATATTGACATAGTAAATTAGACCACTAACTCTAACAAACAGTGGGCATAGAAAAAAGTCAGAAACTGTGACATACAAAACTATGTTATATGGACATAGTAAAAGGGAAGCAATAAGACTTTAACATAAAAAATGCCTTATGGGAAAACAAGTCAGAAACTCTGACATACGAAACTAAGTCCTGGACTTAGTAAAAAAAGATCATAAAGAGACTAACGAAGATTACTAAGACCAAATACTCATTGTCTTGAGGCGAGGAGGAGATACCGACGCCTCACACATCGTAATCCCCAGTAGCTTAGTCCACCGATGTAGGTTTACGTCCAAGTTGTTCCTCCAAATAATCGATACAATAAAATACAAAAAGTGAAGCGAGGGATTACTGTTTTATACAAGATGGACTGACGTATTCGGGAAGGGACTTTTACAAGGGAAGGAGGGGGTAGTACTTTCCTAAAAACAAGCCAAGCGACAACTAGCGCTAGCGTACGGCCGCTGACCACAAACAAGCCAGTCCTCACTTCTTCAACATCCGACCCAAGTGTAAGTGTTCGTTTGATGTAGCTCGTCTTAAGTCATGTCGGACCGTCAGCTGGAGCATTTTCCTCAAGTACGGTCTTTTCCAGCAATATGATGTAGCAATGAGTTTATATCTGCCACACACTATTAGAATTTACTAGTTCTTGCATTTAAAGTGATAATCATGCATATTAGGTATTTTGAGTGTACGTGCTAACGGGCCGTTTGCACGTTACAGTCTTTGTCTTTTTAAGCTTCATAAAACGGTTGGTTAGAATATTTTCATGGCAAAATATAAGTTTTAGAAGCATTGCACAGCACTTAACATTCGTTTATTCTTTAAATATGCTAAATTAACGTTCATAAAATTACTTCGATTAAAGTATTATTATTATCATTAGCACCGCGTCTTACTACCCGTTCGGGTTATACACACTTACGCTAATGTGTAATGGTAGGGTGATTGTGAGATGAAATGTAGGACCTACAGTTTAACGTGGAATCCGAACCACGGCGGAGGCCTGGCATTCCTCACATTAACAAGATGTGAAGAGGTGAAGGAAGGGTTTGGTAATCAAATAAATCTTTGCCGGGACCGAGGATTGAACTCCGGCCGCCAGCATACCCCTAGACCACCAGGTCACCCTCGATTAAAGTAGGCCCATATGTACGGCTATGGTATGGACTGAAAAATCTTAGTTTGGATTAAAATAGATAAATTATTATTTTAGACAGAAAATTGAGATAGGTTTCATAATTAGTTATTTACAAAATAAAACTGAATTCACGGACCTACAATTAAAACATTGGACTAGTAATGGAAAAATATTACGTTAATGTACTGTGATTTATTAATTTTAAGTAAGATGTATTATAATTCGTTTTTAGGTTTATTATAGCGACCAAAACTCAAGAAATCAAAATAGTATATCCAAACAATTATTTCCAAGTGAAAGTTTTTACATGTAAATGAAAGTTGTATGTATCAGTCTTTATAAATCTTTTCTGCCCTCGTAATAATACGTCGCATATGCGTTTTCTGACTTTATATATATATATATGTTTGAAGTATCTGTTTTATTGTTCACAGACTTTGCTGAGTTTGTAGGGTGTAACTTATATAGGAATGTACTCTTGGCTCGATATTTCTATGCAAATAAAATGGTAAATCAATATAGCCTAGCCTCGAAACGGGCGGACAAATATATCCAAATTCTATTAACTTTAAGTTTAAGCTCGATGAACAGTATGCACAGAGTTTGATCAAAGTTGGTATTTTATTCCAAAAGTTATCAAGGACACATAAATGTACGGGTGAACAAACATACACAATACTGTAGAAAATAAAACAGTTCCATCAATTTCATCTTGCTTGCTTACAAAACTAGAATATAATACGATTTTATTTAATACTATCTTTACCTTTTATTTATTTTTAAGAAAGGACCAATGTGATGACTCTGGGTTTGTGTGCGTGTGTCCCAACTTAAAACTTTTTAACTAATGATTGTTTCCGACCAAACTTGAAACACACAGAAAATAGGCAACTAAAACGCTTACGGTTTCAGATTTTGATCTTTTAGCCTTCTAGTCTGAAACCAGGAACCTGTAAAGTTTTGTTGTATACTTACGCACGAATTACTATAGTGTGTTATGGATTAGGAAGGTTGAATATAGAGGAAGTATACCCGTATTTGCATGTAGCTAGAGTGGGAAACCATTTAGGAAAATCCCCCTTAGTACACCCAATCGGGGTCAATCCCCGATATCCCCACCATAGGCAGTTCAGTATATTTCGAGAGTGATGCCCGTGTGGCCATCGAAGCGGGTAAAAAGTTAAATAAATGATCAGCACCAAAAAAAAAAGCATTTAGTCATATTTAATCAAAGATGGTATTTTTCATTCTCCTTCCACACAAATGAGGGTAGATTACGTTTAATCCTAATCCCTACCCCATTAGAGTAATTATCATAAATAAGTATACCCTGAAAAAGTAGTAAGAAGCGGTGATAAAATTTATTATTATTATTATTAGCACCGCGTCTTACTACCCGTTCGGGTTATACGCACTTACGCTAATGTGCAATGGTAGGGTGATTGTGAGATGAAATGAAGGACCTACAGTTTAACGTGGAATCCGAACCACGGTGGAGACCTGACATTCCTCACATTCACAAGATGTCTTGTCAGAGGTGAAGGAAGGGTTTGGTAATCAGATAAATCTTTGCCGGGACCGAGGATTGAACCCCGGATGCCCGCATAGAAGTCTGACACCTTACCCCTAGACCACCAGGTCACCCCCGGTGATAAAAAAAAAGCAGCTTTTTATAGCTCTCTCAAGAAAATTGGGGCAAAAATAAACCAATTAGCTTTAATTTATTTAAATGAACCGATTGATTATATCAGAAAACGGCTCATTAAACTGGTTAAATCTATAACAGATACAACATCCAACCCCCGACAGTTAATTCATCACTATGTAAGGATAAACCCACATTTCATTAATGATATATTTTTCGGGGCCAAGCCAGGTACCAAGTCCGGGGCCCTTAGCTCAATGGACAGACACGCTACCAGCTGAGCTAAAGTGTTGGACTAAATAAACTAGTTCTTTGGTATACCGTAAACTAAAGTTTGAGTCAAAAAACAACAGAGGTCAGACTGGCCCCTGGAAGTGACAAATTATGTTGCTGCTCTTCTGTTGGGTAATCTTTCAGCCCCTCCTGGCCATTTGCCTTGGATGCAAACAAGAAAGGTTGACTAGGAGCTGTCATTTTTTTTTTTTTTTACCCTTCGCTGTCACGGCTTGAATAGGTGTGTTCATGCGGCCACCGCTTTCGAGATGTCATCTACAGAAGACAAACGAACGAATCGTGTCATATTGCTAGGCGGGACTGCATACACGGCGCGAAGCAGGCGAGACAAAACAAAAATATAAACGGAGAGCGGAGAAACGCCACATGCCATCATTACTCTAGGACCCGCCTCGGTGGCGTAGTTGGCTAACGCGCTTGTCGCGTTGAGCTCTACTGCTGAGGACGGGGAGATCGAGGTTCGAATCTCGGTCGGGTGAACTGGGGGTGGTTTTTCCTAAATGGTTTTCCACTCTCGCTCCACGCAAATGCGGGTTCACTTCCTCTAATTCAACCTTCCCAATTCCTAATCCATTAGAGTAATTATTACTTAAAGCGTATAACCCGAACGGGTAGTAAGACGCGGTGCTAAATAATAATATTACTCTAGGCCAGTGGTTTATCAAAGTTTTGATGCTAGTGGACCAGCAAGTGGAATTTCCACACACTGGGGGACCGCCGGGACCCTTGTAGTAAGGGTAATGGGACTTGTGGTATTTAAAAGTTATGCAGGAAGAATCTTATTTTTAGGTGATTTCATTTTAAGACTATAAATACAAAACACAAATTAGTCTACTAAATGAAATGTTGAACAATAATATCTTATAGGCTAGTTACAATTTTTTTTTTTATCGCCGCATCTTACTACCTGTTTATACTAAACGCATATATGATAATTACTTTATTGGGGTAGGGATGTGGAAGGAAGTATTTTTAGAGGTAGTGTGTTCGCATTAGCGTGGAAGAGAAGTGGGAAACGATTTAAGGAAAACAAAACTTCAGTAGGCCTGACCGAAATTCAAACCCCGATCTCGGCATCATCAGCAGGTCAGTCTAGCGCTAGAGTGACACCTTATATTATTCAGCCACTGAAACGATTGATAATCACATTGAATTAGTGGGTAATGGGTTTTTGATTATTTTAACATTTTAAAACACTTTTTTTAATTATAAATAATTGTTTATATTTGTTGACTTAAGGTTGGTACAAACTTTATTTTTTATGTGACTTGTATCTACCGAAAAAAATAATGGAGCATAGTATGGATATTTCACATTTAATATTTAGCATTTCAAATGTTTGTATTATAGGTTAGCAATATCACCTCTTTGGTCTATAGGTCAGAGCTCCTGGTTACAGAGCCAAAGATCCCGGGTTTGATCCCTGACACATCAAGAATTTACTTGTAAAACAGTGGGTCAAACGGGGTCAAACTCAGTCTCTTGAGGACAAATGAGGAGCTACTTAAATAAATCGGTAGCATCTCTGGTCTATAAACCTGAGATTAACGGCTGGAGGGATCGTTTTGCTGACTACATGACACCCTCTATCTGCAAAAATTTTGGCCCTATTGTCACTAACAGTGATGGCCGCTCACTCAAAATAGCTTGCTTGCGGGCTCACACCATGGAATATTTTTATCAGTGTTCTTTCATTCATTTTTACTAAAAAAACTTCTTAGAATCCTACGGACCACTTTATAGGCTACTACCGGGAACCACTAATGGCCTGAGGACCACAGTTTTATAAACATTGCTCGAGGTAAAAGCTTGTATCCTGAGGAGTTGGGTGTGTGCTAGCCTGCTGGAACCTGGCCTAAGGGGACATACCTTCAATTCGCTACTGCAATGATTTGTTGGAACTTGAATCGGTGGATACACTAGCATTCCTATTCTGGTGATGAAGAGATCGGTGTTCAAATCCCATCCAGGTTTTCCGAGGAAATTTCTTAAAATTATTTATCACTCTACCTCTACAAAAATGTAGGTACATTTATATCAATCCTACTCTCCTCATCCCTACAACATTAGTATAAATAAATGTGGACAGTCTGGACGAATAGTAAGATGCGATGTGCAAAAAGGTAGTACTTGTGGTTTTTCTCACAAAAAAAAAGTTTAGCGCCCTTTTTATAGGAGAATGCTTGTATTTTTTTTAAAACATTCCCTTCTTTATTACATTTCTTCAGGTTTAGATTTTTAAGTCACTTATAGAAAGCGCACTCACACTAAAGCCTACTAAAAAAAAGTAATTTAAAACCCATGCATATCCCATTTACATTGAAATAGCAAAGTTCAGGGCCAGCGTCTTTGACTGGTGGAAATTACTCATTGTAATTAGCAAAGCGGCATTAGACGAGAAACTTTTTAAATGAAGAGAAAAAGCTCTCATTAAATTTTAGGTCACCATTGACAGATATTCAATAACTGTTGATTGCACTTTGTGAAGAAAATTAAACTCTATGTTTATACTGGAGAAATATTTTGTTTATTTTAGCAAAAACAAATTGCTATAAAAACCACCAAAAACACTGCCATTTTCTCGCGCATCCTACACTCTCACCTTAAAACATACTATGTTATTTTCTAAAATGAATATCCACATAACTGATCACGCAGGCTAAGACTTCAAGTTCGTTTGGTATATTTTTCCAGTAGGAGTGGATTCGAATACACCTGTGGAGGTTTTATTTCTAAATAGCTTCTTCCTACCTCTATACAGAAATTAAAGTTTTTTTTATTATACCTTCCTCTTCTCTACTCCAGTTTAATTAAAATTCAATTAGATCGAATGCGCTATAAATAAAAACATCTAAAGGTACTCCCAATGTTTGGATGTATTTTTTCTTGATCGAAATAAAGAATCAAATATTTGTAAAAGTTAAAATCCTGAAGCTTTATAAATGACTACTCACTGACACTCCAAACGTCGGACTCCAATTACAAAGCTCAAAAACCGACACGTGCGTAAGTAGCAATTTTGAATATGTTGCACTCCTACCTGAAACAAGAACCAAATTCAATTGAAAATAAATATATATATATGATACAGTGCACACGGCATTGGCACGTATTTTTTCATTTAATCTATTAAAGTTTTAAACAAAATTTTCAAAAATTAACTACCAGTAAATTACACTTAAATAAGTTTTCGTTAGAAAACTAAGAAAAAGTTTGAAATACTGTGTAGTATTAGTCTATCTGTTCATATAGTCTATGAATTGAGTGTGTTAAGTTTTACTGTTTTAGGTTAAGTAAGTTTATAAGAAATTTGTTAAAATAACCATTACTTTTGAAAGTAGAGTTATGTATTTGGATTTAAAGATACAGTTGAATTTCCATAAGAATATCTTTACACTTACAGAACAGTTACTAAATCTACCTTCAAGCATTCATACGTTAAGTCATCTGCAGCTCTCACTTTTATAAAAAAATATATTAATATTATTATTATTATTATTATTGACACCACGTCTTACTACCCGTTCGGGTTACACGCACTTACGCTAATATGTAATGGTATGGTGATTGTGAGATGAAATGGAGGACCTACAGTTTAACGTGGGATCCGAACCACGGCGGAGGCCTGGCATTCACCACATTCACAAGTTGTGATTAATACACGTCTTGTCAGAGGTGAAGGAAGGGTTTGGTAATCAGATCTGTGCCGGGACCGAGGATTGAACTCCGGTCCCCCAGCACAGAAGTCCGACACCTTAGGCCTAGACCACCAGGTCACCTAGTATAGAAAATATAAATTCCTATAAAATAACACCAATAAAATAGTAAAAATGTATCAACGTTAACAGCAAACAAATGTATTTGTAATTTCTAAGAGTCTATTCCACCCACAAATCCTTCTATAAATGTGTTTTAAGGTAATGGACTTTAATTACTTTCCAGAATCAAGATTTCAGCGAGAGATGTGGGACCAGAAATGAGAGCCTAAAAAAGGAATAGCGGGGGGAAAATAGGTAAGAGTAGTGGGAGAAAGAGAATGAAGAAGGAGGGGGGAGTATTGCGTAAAGGAGGGTGGCGGTATTTGTGAAATTAAGTAATTTGTGGGAATAAAAAGAAATTTTTTTGTTGGTTTCCGAATTCATTATATTTTAGTTGTAGGCATGATGTAGTCTGCAGTTAGTTTGAAAAAATTCCAAGCCCCGTTAGGAGACTTTAAGGTAATTCAAACATCAAAATGTTATTACACAATTTTTAACAAATGTATGCCATAAATAGCTTTTCAATGATTTTAAATCATTACTTTTCACTAAATTTCAGCACCAAACATTAATTACTTTACCTTAACAATGGTACGAGGGAAAAGAAAATGTCAAGTCTGACCCCTTAAAACTCGTGAACCGTAATAATTTGAAATCGGTGAATCACTATTTACGAGTATATCTTATAATAGTACACATTAATAGACTAATGCAATAGAATGTTGATAGTCGAATGACCTTAAGAACGGTTGAGTACGAAACAAACAAGTTGGTATAGGAAGCTGTGAACCTCACCTCCAAATACAGGGAATAGGTACTCATGTCATGTAAGTTATATGCAGGCACTAACAACAATATGCAAAGTATGAGGTGCCTTTTATTAAATTAGAATATAGGTTCAATCCCCGGTCCCGGCACAGATTTATCTGATTACCAAATCCTTCCTTCACCTCTGACAAGACGTGTATTAATCACAACTTGTGAATGTGAGGAATGCCAGGCCTACGTGGTTCGGATTCCACGTTAAACTGTAGGTCCTCCATTTCATCTCACAATCACCCTACCATTACATTTTAGCGTAAGTGCGTATATCCCGAACGGGGAGTAAGACACGGTGCTAATAATAAAAATTATAATAATAATAATAATAATAATAATATACTTAAATTTTGTTGGAACCAAAGTATATATTGAACATGCTACCGATAAAGCTAGTTCAGCGTTAGCGTACTTTACCTATTCGAGAGGCTTGGATACTAACCCCGTCCGGGTACACTGACGGCACCTATCTTCTAGGATTAGTGTTTCTACATTATTTTTTTCGGGCATTCACTTTAAAAATTTAACCGTCATTCTGTTCTCTTAGATTGGAAAATAGTTACAACCCATAATACATTTTGTTTGCGTCACCTCTTATGGATTATACGCTTATGCACTGATTATGCTAATGGGTTAGGGATCAGCAAGGACAAATTCAGAAGATGTGTACTCGCATTTGCGCAGAGAAATAGTGGGAAACCATTTAGGAAAAACCACCCTCGGCACACCTGACCGGGAACGAACCACGATCTCCTCGTCATCAGTGGTCTAGTATAACGCGAGAGTAGCGGTTTAGACCATGCGGCCATCGAAGCGGATCACAACCCCTAATAAATCAACTGAACCTGTGGGAATGTGCGTCTGTTGATGAGGAGAATCGCTGACGCATTGTTAATCACGTAATCTTGTATGCGAGTACTAACAAATCTCATCAATTTTTTTAATAGGAATAATTTTAACTAAGAGCTAGAAAAATTACTCAATCTACTTTAACGTATTTATACGTCAAGACATGTGATCCACAGCTGTCTCTTTTGATGAATATAATCAATACCTATCGAATAGCACTAATAATATAATAACATGTTATCAATGTTGGTCGCAAAAAAAAAGTGTATTGTTTTACAAGGCCTTTCTATGAAAATTGGACTGTAGATTATAGCAACATTGTCACGCTCAATACTTCATATTGGGCACTAATATTTACAAATTATAAGCAGTGATTTAATGTTTTTAGAAATAAATGTAATATTAACTTTATAGAGTTATTAATGACAAATTGACCACACCGGTGGCCATGCGGTCTTAAGTAATCAATATCTTAATCGCTGGATTGTCAGCCAAGGTTCGAATCTCGGCAGGGTGAACCGATTTCCGGCGTGTGATCTGTCGCAATGGTTTTCCCACTCTCTTCACAAGTGAATGTGGTGTGAAAGTATTATCCTCAAGAAAACCCATCTAGTGGAGTAAGCCGTTAAATAAAATCTGTGTTAAGTTACCTAGATTTTAAAATAATACAAATAGCTATATTTGTTTATAAAAAAATATTTGAAATTGTGTGCATTATCACAGCTTGCTTCTTGAAGTAGTAATATCTCATAGTATTGAATTCTTGAAGTAGTAACAACATCTAAGAGTATTGCATTCTTGAATTAGTAACATCTCATAGTATTGAATTCTGGAAGTAGTAACAACATCTAAGAGTATTGCATTCTTGAATTAGTAACATCTCAGAGTATTGAATTCTCGAAGTAGTAATTTCTCACAGTATTGCATTCTTGAAGTAGTAACAACATCTAAGAGTATTGCATTCTTGAAATAGTAACATCTCATAGTATTGAATTCTTGAAGTAGTAATATCTCATAGTATTGAATTCTCGAAGTAGTAATATCTCACAGTATTGAATTCTCGAAGTAGTAATATCTCACAGTATTGAATTCTTGAAGTAGTAATATCTCATATTATTGAATTCTCGAAGTAGTAATATCTCACAGTATTGAATTCTTGAAGTAGTAACAACATCTAAGAGTATTGCTTTCTTGAAATAGTAATATCTCATAGTATTGAATTCTCGAAGTAGTAATATCTCATAGTATTGAATTCTTGAAGTAGTAACAACATCTAAGAGTATTGCATTCTTGAAATAGTAACATATCATAGTATTGAATTCTTGAAGTAGTAATATCTCATAGTATTGAATTCTCGAAGTAGTAATATCTCACAGTATTGAATTCTCGAAGTAGTAATATCTCACAGTATTGAATTCTCGAAGTAGTAATATCTCATAGTATTGAATTCTTGAAGTAATAACAACATCTAAGAGTATTGCATTCTTGAAATAGTAACATCTCATAGTATTGAATTCTTGAAGTAGTAATATCTCATAGTATTGAATTCTCGAAGTAGTAATATTTCACAGTATTGAATTCTTGAAGTTGTAATATCTCACAGTATTGAATTCTCGAAGTAGTAATATCTCATAGTAATGAATTCTTGAAGTAGTAACAACATCTAAGAGTATTGCATTCTTGAAATAGTAACATCTCATAGTATTAAATTCTTGAAGTAGTAATATCTCATAGTATTGAATTCTCGAAGTAGTAATATCTCATAGTATTGAATTCTCGAAGTAGTAATATCTCACAGTATTGAATTCTCGAAGTAGTAATATCTCATAGTATTGAATTCTTGAAGTAGTAATATCTCACAGTATTGAATTCTCGAAGTAGTAATATCTCACAGTATTGAATTCTCGAAGTAGTAATATCTCATAGTATTGAATTCTCGAAGTAGTAATATCTCAGTGTATTGAATTCTCGAAGTAGTAATATCTCAGTGTATTGAATTCTTGAAGTAGTAATATCTCACAGTATTGAATTCTCGAAGTAGTAATATCTCAGTGTATTGAATTCTTGAAGTAGTAACAACATCTAAGAGTATTGCATTCTTGAAATAGTAACATCTCAGAGTATTGAATTCTCGAAGTAGTAACATCTCACAGTATTGAATTCTTAAAGTTGTGTGTAAACAAAAAAAAGAAAAATAGTTGACAGTTGTGATATGCCACACTTTATTTTACTAAGAAAGAGTCCCCGCGCTAGTTGAAACTCTACGCACGTAGTCTCTCGGCATACAATACAATGTATTCATGTCTCAAAACACTTGTAATCCTTAAAATACTTCTCTAACGTCAAACAAACTAGAACGAAAAAAAGGGTAAGAGACCTGCGCTGGTGTACAAGCGATCATCTTGTCTGGTTTTCCTGTGATGCAGAATTCATGGTTGGAATCTTAAGAGGGTGTAGGCCTACTTTGTTATTTTTATTAAATTATAATCCACTCTTCCTCCACGCAAATACGGGTACATTTCCTTTAACTTTTAGCTTTCTCATCCTCTTATTAGAATAACTATTTTAAAAAGATTATGAATTAAAATATCAACCAATTTTATGACCCACAGCGGTGATTACACGAACTAAAATGCCAAGCTCATAAAGTTTGATTTGCCGGTGACGGGAAGGTTAGGGTTTTAATCTTGGCTGGGTGAACAAAGGATGTTTTTCTTTAAGGTAGGAGAATAGGGGACGTTAAAAATGGCAGTGTTTTTACAGTGTTTATATCAAAATATTAATTTTATGATACATTTTTCTCTTCATGTTTATCATATAATGCCGCTATAGCCAATACAAATATTTAAGAACTAGGCCTATTAATATCAATATGTGTGAAAAAAAATTAGCTCTATGTTTGTACAGGAGCAATATTTGAGTTGTTTTGGTCAAAATAATATTTTGCTATAAAAACTGCAAAACAAAACTTCTTTTTCTCGCGTCCCCAAACTCCCGCCTTATTGGTTTCCAGTTCTCTGAGGGTTCATTTCCTTTATCAGGATTGCCACTATTTTCTTAATTCGAAATTTCCTGTGTCTACCAGAAGAAATTCCCGTTTTTTAAAATATATTTTAGAGAGTAGTGTAAACAAGTTAAATTGATTTATTCATATAATTAACGAATGTGAAGTCATGTCATTAGTGTTTATAAAAGTATGATTTGACCTTGTTGCAATTGTTGCTACGCAACCCAAAGGAGACGAAGGAGGGGGAAGAGATAACACACGTAGGCTATTTGAATACACGTGCTTTTTTCTGAAATACACTTTCTTCTTCTCTGTAAAGGCCTTATATGTAAGCTTACAGATTAGTGTCCAAAATTCACAAATATTCCCGTAGGTATTCTTCTAGTTGTTTGTGAAATTCTCTGTTTCCCGGCCCTCCCAGTTTTCCATGTACGTGGCAACCCTGTATATATTCTATCTTTCTCACCCCTACTCAATTAGTATAATAATTATTATTATTAATAAAACTGCGTCTTACTACCCGTTCGGGTTATACGCACTTAGCTAATGTGTAATGGTAAGGTGATTGTCAGATGAAATGGAGGACCTACAGTTTAACGTGGAATCCGAACCACGGTGGAGGCCTGGCATTCCCCACATTCACAAGATGTCTTGTCAGAGGTGAAGGAAGGGTTTGGTAATCAGATAAATCTGTGCCGGGACCGAGGATTGAACCC
>CABEEJ010002960.1:71244-88068 GCA_901482245.1 Timema douglasi
AAAAAAAAAATTAAATAATTTCCAAATCTAATAGATCCAAACCTAACGCAACCTAGGCGTGATATGAAATAATAAAATGTCCTTAAATGCGTGAATTTCTATTTCAACCCAAATTAAAGTATATTTTATTTGAAATAAGGAACTTCATGTTGGAGTCAAAATCCGTAAACGATGCTTGCCTTGTGCTGTTGGTTTTCCGTTGGTCTTTGCGGTGTATGTATGTAGGTTAAGTTGATATATGACCAATTCACGAATCTCGGGATACTTGTAATTTCTGAAGAATATCAATTTCTTGCGGTATTACCATAGACCACAAACAATGGTGCGCTTCTGATATAGATAGAAGTAGTTACACAAATGTGGCCTGTGCTCCTTCAGTACATAGTCCAACAGACGTAACCGTTATCTATTTTTAGAATCCCTTAATGAAATCACAGGTGAATCAACTTGACACCTTGTTTTCGTGAAAGTAGAAGTAGGCCAACTCTAAAATGGATCGTCTTCCCTGTCTCCAGGTAGCAACTCTCTCCCCTTCCTCCCACTACCCCTCCTTCGCCCACGTGTCGTGTAATTAGTGGCTGGATGAGATAATGTTCAATGACAACATAAAACTGTCAACCATTCCAGTCTGGGACAATTTGTCGCTTGATCGGATAGAACACTCTTAAAATAGATAAGCCAGCAAAAAAACAAAAACAAAAAAAAACACCTTTGGAATGGTTAGTGAATCTTTATTACAATGAAGTAGTAGTTACCAAAGAGTGTATGTCTCAGTAACCTCATACCCAATGGGTGTAACCTAGGGGACACCTCAATTCTAGAATGAAATTCTAGAATAAATATTAATACACTAAATATCTCTAAAAAATATTAGAAGAGATCCTTCACTCATTTTTTTTTTTAAATTGGGTGACTTTTGACAAACTAGAATGTGAAGAAAATTATTATTATTATTAATTATTATTATTATTATTATTATTATTATTAATAGCACCACGTCTTACTACCCGTTCGGGTTATACGCACTTACGCTAATGTGTAATGGTAGGGTGATTGTGAGATTAAATGAAGGACCTACAGTTTAACGTGGAATCCGAACCACGGTGGAGACCTGGTATTCCTCACATTCACAAGATGTCTTGTCAGAGGTGAAGGAAGGGCTTGGTAATCAGATAAATCTGTGCCGGGACCGAGGATTGAACCCCGGCCGCCAGCACAGAAGTCTGACACCTTACCCCTAGACCGCCAGGTCACCGTGAAGAAAATTAAACACTGTTTGTACTGAATTAAACACCGTTTGTACTGACGCAATATTTTATTTATTTTGGCATCCGCCTAGGTGGCGTAGTTAGCTAACGCGCTAGTCGTGTTGAGCTCAACTGCCGAGGACAAGGAAATCGAGGTTCGAATCTCGGTTGGGTGAACTGGGGGTGATTTTTCTTAAATGGTTCTCCACAATCCCTCCACGCAAATTCGGGTCAACTTCCTCTAAATTCAACCTTACAACTCCAAATCCATTAGCGTAATTAGTACTTAAGCTTATAACCCGAACGGGTAGTAAGACGCGGTGCTAAATAAATAAATTATTTTGGCATAAAAATAATTTTTTTTTCTATAAAAACTGCAAAAATACTCCCCTTAGCTCGCGTCCCTTACATTTCCACCCTGATACTGGTGACCTAAACAATTAGTGATACAATATAAATGGAGAATTCTGCTCTCGTAACACTTCAATAAAGTGTGCGTCAAATAGGTTTTTATTAATATATATGTTTAAAATAGGGCTTATTAAAGACTTAATCCAAATGCGAGTGATGAGGAAGAAAACCCAAGTTTATTTAGACAGTATTGGGAATTTAAAATGAAAACCACATGTGGATAACCATCATCTGACCGAGATTCAAACGGTGACCCATATGTCAACGGCTACCAAGTACAAAGAAAGTTGAACGCTTTACGGTAGGCGTGTCAAACCTTTGATCATAAGGTTACGATCAAAAATTTAAAATACTAGGGAAACGCATTTCAAAACAATAATACAACGTTATCACCTCAAGTAAAATAGTCTCCTACTTAAAATTATTTTACAATGCAAATTTAAAATTAATATTAAATACAATGATAAGACTCAGACTTTATTGTTCTCCAGAAAATTCTTACAATTTCGATCTAGCATTCTTCAAAAATATTTGATAAGTTTTGAGTTTTATTCAATTAAAATCTGACGGAAGGAGAAGTTAATCTCAGTGATTTTTCAGTTGTTTTTTTTTATAGCAAAACACCTTTTTGACAACAACAAAAATATTTAGTTTAGTTTCATAGTAATATCAACAGTTTCTGAATATTTTGTCACGAGCATAATAGAATTTTATCCAAAAACTTATTAATTTAGAATAAAAGGTCTTCTTCAAATTACTTGATGCCAAGGACCAATACTCAAGAACTAATGACATTTGTGTGTAAAATTAAAATAAACGTATTTTCTGAAACAATCTTTATTTATTTTGGTAAAATAGTTTATGTCATAAATACTGTAAAATTATTTACTTTAGGGGGGTAATCTCGGTAAGCGATAGATTGACGCGAAGACATTCAGCACTAACGTAATATTCTCATTTTCAATCAATTTTTAAGCATATTTGTGGAGCTATGAGACTAGGCTTGCTGAAAAAGGGCTCTAGATTTATACTTCCCCTAACAAATACAATTTTTTGATAGGCTCAAAACAGAACATTTAAACATATTTGAGAACTAGCAGCAAACTTTACTGTTTACCTTGAGAGAAGTTTGGTAGTTTTCTTCCCCTTTTTCTTATCTACGTGACAAAGGGTGGTTGTAGGGGAAGGGCGAACGGGAGTATAAGCTTATACATAATATAGAAGTAGTTCCAGAAAAACGACACGGGCCATTGTATTTTAATCCGTGTGGCCTGACGATTATTACTTTCTTGTTTAACGAGGTAGCCGCCTTAATTAGGTTCATCCTGCATCCCACATTAAATGTAATAATAGATAATATAACCAAATGGTGTATTTCCACGCTGACAAAAAAAAATCTGGCAGCATTGCATTTTGGTTCATCATAAGGTCTGTGGCACGTACAAAGAAACACAGGTTTAACTACAAGTTTGTTTTGCCTGTTTTACTGTTTTTAAATATTTATAAAGGATGTTTAGCTGCTCTATAAATTCGTACTAACTCCTTTTAATTTTTCGGTTGATAAAAAAAATCTACAACGCATATTTCGAAAGTAGGCGTTTAGTTGTCCAATACCAAAAAAAAAAAAAAAATCTCTCGCCATCTGTTATAAAGTTCCTACCTTATCGAACGAACATTCTTTATAAAGGTGAAATGTGAGAGTAGCTCTCTAGTCGCTAGTATGAGTTAATGATGTGAACACGGACAGGTGTCTTGTCTGAAGGGTGTTTCAAGAGGTAGGAGGGGGTGGGGAAACTCTACACTTGAGAGCAATCTAGGGAGTAACAGGCGAACAGTATCAAGAGAACAGGCCAGTCAGGGGGTGTGTGGGCAGGCAGGACCTCTATTAACTCGTGCGTCGCAACGAAGTGACGACAAACCTGTTATTTTAGGCCGCTTCTTATAAGACGGCGCACGAAAACATCCGTGTGGATTGAACCTGATTAATTCTTGGACGTGCACAACAATCAGACCCAAGGCCGATTATTATTTACACATGTCAATAGGTTTACTTTTCTCTAAACTTAAAAACTATTTTAATGAACTACAAAATGATGAAGTACCTACCGTATGTATCCTTCATTTACACTATAAAGAAGTATGCTTACCTTGCATAGTTCCACTATGGTAAAACTAATAAGATAGGGTCGTAGTAATCCGTCAAGATAAGACCTTTCAGAAAAAGCTTAGTGTACAATGTGTTTAAGCTGAAAGATGACAGTCTTTGGTTGATAGATTATACTATGGCCCCATCTTAGAGCTACACCATAGTGGTATACGTCAAGGTAAGCTTGCTACCTTTCAGGGCAGACGCCATCTGCATACATAAATATTAAACTATATTATATAAATAAATAAAATCAGCGAATGAATTACGAACTAATCTAAAGTGAGACCATTTAAAAGTACACTTCGGTGACCACGTGGTCTAACGCACTGCTCTTGTAGTAGATTAGAGTGCCGATAACGGGGAGATCAAGGTTCGAATCTATCGGTCGGGTGTACTGAGAGTTTTTCCAAAATAGTTTTCCACCCTCCCAGCAAATGCCGGTGCACTTCTACTAAATATTACCTTCCTAAAACCGTTAGCATAATTAGAACATGAGTGCATATCCCGATCGATTAGTACGACGCGTTGCAAAAAAAAAAGACAGTTTTAAACTTATATTTGGATGACTGACTAAAACTAAGACCAGCAACTGTCACAAAAGTCAAACTTAAAAAAAAAATGGATATAGACTTTTAATCAAACAATCGTTTTAAACAGATTCAAACCCAAAACAATGATCCCACGGTCAAAGGAATAAAGTGCACTATAAACAGGATTGCAGGTGACGCGTACGGTCGAGCCGTTAAATTTGCATATACATTTAAAGGTTGGGGTTCAAATCTCAGCTGGGTAAACTGATGTGTGTGGTGTGTGTTCTACAAGCGAATAGCCACCGTGCTTTTAATATCTCCTCTCGACGCAAATTCGGATGAATTTTCTCAAAGTTATTCTTCTAACCATCATGATCCCTTGTAATAATTAGTTAATTGTGTTACTACCTGTTTCAGGTTATACGCATATGTACTAATTACGCTAATGAGTTAGGTATGAGGAAAATTGAATTTAGATTAATAATACTCGCATTTTCGTGGAGGGATAGTGGAAAACCAGCCACAATACACCCGATCTCCCTGTCATCGGCAGTCTAGTCTAACACGAGAGTAGCGCCTTAGACCATTCAGCCACCAAAGTAGGTAATTCGTTAATAACCTTGATGTTGAACTTACAAAAAAAAGTATTAAAAAAAAGATCAAAAATAGATTTACTAATGTCAAATAAGTCATTAGTTTTTCGTTTGAAATTAAAAATTAAGTTTTTATTTTATATAAAATAAATAAGATGTTAGATGTTGGATGTTAGAATACTTGAATCTGGGGACAAAGGGGGTGAGAGGGGTATTGTTCAAAGGAAATCCATGCCCCGACCTTCTTCTCACGTTCTGGGCGTGAAATGGCACAAACAAGAAACCTACGCCATTAATAAACCTCGTTGAGAAGTGTTGGATTATCCGCTGAAAATCTGAGAGCAGGAGATGGGACAAATTAAGATAGAAGCTCTTGAGTACACGAAATGGGACGTCACCAGATAGGCTTTGTCTGTGATAGAGCACAGCCAGCACACATATAAAATTAATACCTTGCTTTTTTTAATAAATCACAACAAGTAAAAATACTTTATTGTTTGTGTGACGATCTAAATAAAGGTATTTAACCCTTCACAATAATTTATTATATATTTAATTCTCTATTCCTAAATATCTTCCCTATAAACCATAAAATAAACACCAATAACAACATGTTTCTACTTACCATGATGTCAGCTTATGTGAACTACACTTTGGTTACATCCACATTCTAAGTACAACTTCTGAGACAATCGTGTGTTCAAATGGCCTATTCGATTCTACTTACTCCTTCAAGTTGGAGAAACAAGGAATATCTCACGCAAGAGCATGAAGCTCCCCACCACAGTTAAGAAGATAGGCCCTTTTCATTTGGCGTGGAAATGCAAAACCATGGGAACAAACAGTTTTCTTCAAGAATTCTTATCGTTTTGACATTTTCTTTTTGGAAACGGTTTTTACAAGAATAGAAGCATGTTGATTAAGTTATACTTTTTATATACACACACCTCCTCTTTAATTTTAACAGTGATCAAATATCAATAAAATTGACATTTTTCAATAGAGAACTGCCGGCTTCATAAAAAAAAATGTTACAATTGATAAACATCGGTACATTATCTTAGAAAGGGGTGTTGAAAATATTAATATAAACATTTTACTCGTTCTCGAGAAAACTGATATTTCCAGACGTATGCTTTTTCCGCAAGACCTGTCCGGTAGCTAGCGCCATCTATGGTTTCCGTGACCCATCTGTTCTTGTTGGTGCGGAAGGATAATATGGTCGGTTGTGAAGACACGCCACGCCTTTTACCCTCCCACCCACCATCCCACAAAATAAGTTGAAGTGAAGACTTGCACTCGACAGGGCCAAGGGTCCTAACTCTTGTAGCCACGAGAAGTAAGCGTCACGGGACCGACTCCTACAGTATATACTAAACTGGGACGACGACTGGGGAAATAAGATTTCTCCTTCCCCGTCCCTTCTTCACCCGATATTTTGGTCATGTAAAGTTGGGTGTTCAGCTCACTAAATTGAACTTATTATTCAATCAACGGCCTAAGAAGACACACTGCTACGCTTGGAAGGTATCGATGTTCTCACCGACTAGGCGGAGAGAGTCCTTTGAGAAATTATAAGTTTCCTACTAAGAAAGTTTTTAGTTGCTTAATGTCTGCTTATAAGACTGGTTAGAATAAGGTTTAAATTTTGTTCTGTTGAATGGCAGTCACTTTGTCAATTTATAATTTAATAATCCTATTATGTTTAGAAGTAACTTACTCAAGGTATTGCCTCATGTTGCTGGGATGTGGAGCATACTTGAGTATGATATTTGTCTAGGAAACTTAGCTTAAAAGTCTGTTTAGCGTAGGAATTGTTTTCTGAAAAGTTTTTTCCCTACCAGAAATCTATTATATAGTATGATATTGGTAGGAAAAAAGACCTTTCAGAGAGTAATTCCTACCGTGAATGGAGTATAATTACGTGCACGAGGACGTGTGTAAGTCGTAGATTAAATAATCTCGGTTTGGTGTCCTTAAAAGCAGGTAATAAGTCTCTTAATGCTTTGTATTATTCCATGTGGCAGTAGAGGTCTAGGTAACATTGTTTTATTCCATAATGATTCTACCATTATCATTATGAGTGGATTTGAACGCTATTATGACTTAGGACAGTGAGGATAACTTATATAGAGTTATTTATGATTGATGGGTCCAACCATATATTGTTTCGCACCCTCTGTGCAGAGAATAGATTTAGGGGAGTTTGTCCACCCCTTATTTTCTCAGCCTGTCGGCTTTTGTTTAGCACAGGATGATCTTTAATTACTTACTCTTACACAGTAAACATTGTTGAGGATTCCTAATTTGGGTTATGCTACTCAATTACCACTAAGGATAGATTTAATTACCCAGCAGTGCCAACCGTATATGGTATTTCTATTTAATAGATCCCCCTTCAACATTAAAGTGCATTACTGACACAGAATATTTATTTCTACTACAGTCCTTTTGGGTATTATTATATAGTTTTGATACCATTGGTTTGGATATTATTAGAACCTTATTATTGTAAATTAATCCCATATTGCTTGAACAAAAGAATTGATATTTTTGTTTTAGAATGCTGTAACTTCTAGCTTCCCATTCAATGGACACAAGCAACTAGTTGTCTGCTGTCATATTCACTAAAATAATCTCAGGGCTTAGGGCCAGTTTCATAGTCAAATTTAGTACGCCTCAAGTGCGGCGCTACACTAAGTTCATGACGACACCTACCTAAACCAGAATGGAATGGGCCAGTTTCCTATGCGAGAACGGACCATTCCATTAGAGTTTAGGTAGGTGTCGTCATGTACTTAGTGTAGCGCCGCACTCGAGGCGTACTAAATTTGACTATGAAACTGGTCCTTAGTTATAACCTTACATAGACTATTTAAACTTTATTTTAAATAAAATAATTTAATTTGAATTTTTCTATTTGTATCTCCCTATTTCCTTGCCCAATTTAAGTGTTTCTTCACTACATTGTGTTCATGTTGAACGGTGTAACATCTGGGGATGCTGTGGTAGAGTGAGGTTGTCTTTTTAAAGATAATTGGAGCACACTTATCGCTGTCACCCTTGATATTTATTTGAAATGAGAGTAGTAGCATCAACTGCGCCCCTCGTGGCTTGTGTCAACGACACCACTAGTGAGCATGTATGTGTCATTTACAGTTGAATTCTTTTATTGTTTGCTTACATTCGACCTAAAGGACATTGTGAACAGTAAAAAAAAAAGTTACAAAACACGCTCATTTAGAAACGACGAACTCTTAAAACTATTCGTTCCCGTGACAGGCTGAAAAACAAAGTCTCTGCCTAAACGCGACCGCAATTTGGCCAAAGAAAAAGTCACATATACGTTGCTTTTCGAGATATTTGCGAGTCGGACCCATGATTTTAGCACAAACCTCACAAAATAGCGACTGAAACGCGAGTTTGATCCAACAGTTCTTTAACTGATTTCAACAAGACTGAACGTGTCAGTTTCAAGCCAACTGTTGTAAGAGGATCTACTGGGTAATTTGTTCTCAGTGTTTCAATAATTTTTGGCAAACGTTATTAGTAAGGTTAATGAACAATAATTTTGTATTTTGCTTGTTAAAGTGGTAGAAAAGTTTCCTTATCCATACAGCTATAAACTAAAATAAATTTACTGTTGTATTATTTCAGTTCTTTCGTAAATATAAACACGTATATTATTGTTATTGCTTATAAATCGATGAATTAAAAAATTCCGTTTTCATTTTAGTACATTTTATGGTATACTAGTACGTGAATAAAATATCTTCATCAGAACTGCTCCACATATTGTTTTTAAAGTAATTTAAAACAATTTGCTCTGGAGGAATAAGAATGAACCCCGTGATCAGTTGGAAACCGGTGCTGGAAAGCTCTTTCTCAGTTGAGTTACAGTTAGGGGCTTCTTAGCCCTTCGTTCACCATCGCAACGCAACTCAACTGAGAAACAACTTTCCAGCACCCGTTGCCAACCGATCGTAAGGTTCGTTCTTCGTCCACCACCGCAACGCGACTGCAACTTAACCGAAACTCAACCGAGAAACGGTTTTCCAGCACCCGTTGCCAACCGATCGTAAGGTTCGTTCTTCGTCCACAACCACAGCGCGACTGCAACTTAACCGAAACTCAACCGAGAAACGGTTTTCCAGCACCCGTTGCCAACCGAACGTAAGGTTCGTTCTTCGTCCACCACCGCAACGCGACTGCAACTCAACCGAGAAACGGCTTTCCAGCACCGGCTGCCAAATGATTATGGGGCTGTGGAGTTCTTCTTTTACTCAGATCTCCGGACCAGACGTTAGGGTTGGATGCCGATATAGCCTTTTGTTTGGAAAGTTAAGACTAAAGTCCCTTGTGATATTAATATTTAATGCCAAATTTTAAGCCTCCTATTATTCTTTAGAGGAAAAATGATGGAACCTACAACGGTGGTAACACCAGCTAAGGCATCAATCAATATTACAATTGCCACTGAATGGAATCTCAGCTAGTCCACTGAGGATGGTTTTCCATATGTGATTTTCCCATTCCCTCTCCATATTAATGGAATACTTACTATCTTCCTCTTCCCTAAATCTCTTTTTTTTTAGCATCACGTCTTACTACACGTTTGGGTTATTAGTCTATGTACTAATTACGATTAAATGAGCTAAGGATAAGCAAGTTTGAATTTTAGAGGAAGTGTAGCCTCATTTTTGTGGAGGAAAAGTGGAGAACCAGTTTGGAAAAAAACACCCGACCAGGATTTGAACACTGATATCCCCATCATCAGCAGTCTAGTCTGTCACTAGAATTATGCCTTAAGACTATGCATCCACCGAAGCGTATGTGAATTATATATTAAGCTGTTAATAACTATGATACTCGCACGGAGGGTAGTGGGGCGTCGCGTACTGAATGTCAGGCTCAATTAGCCTTGTTTTCTTGTCACGGAAAGGTCAGTGTTAAGAGGCCCATCCAAGTGTACTTAAGCTAGTTTCACCTAAATTGTCTCTCACTCCCCCTAAACGTAAGAGCGGGTTCATTCCCTCTTAAGTTTTACCTACCTCATTCCTACCCATTCCATTAGTGTAATTAAAATGCGTATAAAGAAAGGGTAGTAAAACCATGTGGTAATTTTTTTAATTATTACCATGATGTTAAAGTTAAAAGAAACAAAATAAACAAGTGCCAAGAATTTTAATAATTGGTTCACAGAACGCACTCATACACACAAATACAAAATTACTGTAAGCCTCACTTACGGTAGAACCAATGGCTCCCTTGAGATTAATTCATAATCTCCAACCCCTAATTCATGGAGACGGGTTATTTATAAATAAATAAACTTAATGGGCCCTTATAAAACTAGGATACTTAATAAAAATCCTCCTATCAAAGTACATAATTTCTTTGACACAATTTTAAATGTGTTTTGAAAGTTCTACGTTGTTTCGACAAAATAAAAAGCAAGAAAAAAAGATGGCAGTAAAAAAAATCGTTAAACAGGTTAGGGTATTCAATCTGGGCGACTATCACGTCTTCTACTTAATTGTCGTTCAATTGGTAACCATATTTGGAAGTAACTAATAACGGACTTGTTGATTAATAGCACATGTTTTGCTGAGCGCATTGGTAAAAAAGTGCACACCGTCACGAATTTTAAAAGGAGACTGCCGACACGAGTGTCGATGGATATTCCCAGGATATAATAGCCTTAGCTTTCAAAGCGTACATGTGGAGCAAGATTACGGTGTCACACACAGACGTTTATTTAAAAAATAATCATGTCTAAGTAGAACATTAACTACAAGACGGAACATTGAATGGGATGGACGTATGAATAAAACATCATCATCTCTAGCCGAACGTTATGATGGAGTTTGAAAGAAAAATACTTTCTTTATTCCATTTTATCTTCTGAGACATGTGATTTCTAATATTTACATGAATCTGTAATAACTTTATTTGATCGTGCGTGTGTTTTGGGGTAGAGAGGAAAAATGCCATTAACCTTGTTCTCATTGCTTTGTGTATGTGAGTTTCTAATATGTATTTGAATATGAGGGCTGAGGAGGAGATTTAAAAGAGCAATTTTCATGTCAGAAAGTTGAATCAACGTTTTTGAGTAATGATCTACAAATGACCAGAAATGAATAACGATACTTTATAATGTGCATAGTCACGTATGAAGCTATCATTATATCAAAGTGCATTAGCTTTTGATATAATTATTATTCCTGGCAGGTCCTCTATGGTTAGCTTCTAAAGTATAGATAAAATAAACACGGGCAGGATGAGGTCCGATTTTAAGGTGGGAGTGTAGAGGCTCCGAGAAAAAGAGCAGTGTTTTTGCAGTTTTTATGTCAAAACACTTTTTAGATAGAATAAATCAAATATTCTTTCAGTAGATACATATACTTTAATTTTATTCACATGGTAGTCTCAAAATTTCTTGGATATTTGTCAAGGGTGTCCTGGAATTTAATGACAATGTTTTCTCTTCATTTAAAACGTTTTTCATCTAATGTTACTTCGCTCATGAAAGATTTTCAACAATTGTTGATATCCCCATGTGAAGAAATTTAAACTCTATATTTCTACTGGAACAATTATTTATTTACTTCAGCAAAAAAAGTTTTGCTATAAATACCGCAAAAACACTTACCTTTTTTCACGTCCCTTACCCTTCTGCCTTACGAGATGACCCAAGTAAATGGTGTTAAATCATTGTGCATAGAACATGAAAAGTCAAACTTAAGTTAAGAACTATTTAAGCTTAGAATGTTTTAATCAAAGAATGAGCGATATAAAATTAATTTTACAATTCAAGTGTAAATAAACAGAATTTAAAAATCATATCATATACGAAAAATGTTTGGAAAGAAAGAGCCAATTGGCTATTAAAAAACAAAGTAACAGATTTAAAAAAATCTATTGCTGGCAAAATACATTTTTGAACTTAGGTTATTTTTCCACATAATCACAGCAAAAATTTAAACACTGGTCGTTGCGTGGCACTATCTTTAGTATACCTGTCATAGAAGTTTGCCAACTGTGAGTTCAGATTGACCCATATCACCCTTTTGAGCTCGTCGCGTCCCCAAAGCTTTGTGAGCAAGGAATTTATTCAAGTGCAAGAACAAGTGGTGGTCACTTAGCACAAGGTCCGGGCTGTAGGGCAGATGATAGAACACTTTCCATCCAAACTCCTCAAAGAGACTGATGGTATGGTGTGTGGTCGCGCGTTGTTATGCAAGAGGATGACGCCAGACCACGACTTTTGTTTTGAATGGCCTGCATCAGATTTCTCAATCTATGTCGTTTAAGTACCATAAATTAATGAAGTAGAACTTCCCTCCGACCCCAGAATATAGATTCTATCTCTTTGAAAACGTGTCCTTGAATTTATTATGCTTTGGTGACCCTGTGTGCACGGACTGCTGTTTTCTTTTCGACATTAAAGTGTAAAAACAAGGTTTTATCTCCAGCTACGATGTAGTAAAGGAATGTATCACCATCAAACGCGCCGTGTTCAAGGAAAATCAGGGATGACGCCATTTGTTGCTTCTGGTGAATATCTATCAACATCTTTTGACATCCATCAAGCATCAATTTACGATGCTGAAGCTTCTCGGTAACTCTCATAACAAAACTACGAGAATTCTGGATCCAGTCTGATAAGAGTTCAGAACGCGTGGAGGGACGGTTTTCACGGATCATCCTCTTCACGCGTTCAACCAAGTCCAGAGAGATTACAGAAGACATGGTGCTCTGGTCCTCTTCATGAACGTTTACTCGGTCATATTTAAGATTCACGACACTATTTCCTAACCTTACCTTTACTTATTACAGCAAGGACACACACTTGACTAAGCTGGCAATGAATTTCCGTTACATTTGTGTTGTTGTTTTTTGCTTGAAGAGATGTTATCACGGAATGGACTTGCCACGCAGCGGGATTCTTTATATTACTGTTCATTTTAAATCCCTCCTATACAACCGTAAATATTCACAGAGCTCTGAAAACTTTGGCGTCACTTCTTAATTAATCCCTTTATCACCATGCGTATGTCCCAATATCACTGCGCCCGGAGCACGGCTTCCATGATAGATCGACCCTTACTTTCCGAACACCCTATGTAATATAATATTCTACCCGAAAAATCAGTCGTTATTTAGTTTAAAATATTTTAAATAGTACAACTATTTATAAAACTTTTTATTTTAAATATCATTTGACAACCAAATACAAGATTCTCTAAATTTAAAAATGAAACCTGGACACGGGAATTGAGCCCAGTCCAAGTGTCATTTTTCAATTTTTCAATTTGAGTTTTTTAAATCAATATCCATTTGCACAATTTTTTAAAAATTAGTTGAGGGAACCCTATTAAAATTGTTCAGCAACAAATAGGCCGAAACATAAAAATATGGATTTAATTCGTATTAAAAAACACTAGAACCAAAATAATAGTTAGGAAAAATATACTTCAACTTTGAAAATTTTAAAACAATAATATGTAATAACTATAGTATAGTTTACAGTAGGCCTATAGCGATCACAGACTATAAGCCTGTTTCGGTGGCCACATGGCTTAAGGCTCCACTCTCTCAATATACTACTGTCGATGGCAAGGAGATACAATTTAAAATCTCAGTGGGATATACTGAGGGTGGCTTTCCCAAATAGTTTTACACTCTCCCTTCACCCAAATTCGGGTATACTTCCTCTAAATACAATCTTTCTTGTCCTTAGCTAGTTAGAATAACTAAAAAATATTCATATAACCTGAACGGGTTGTAAGACGTGAGGTTAAAAAAATTACAACTATAACAAATTTACAGATTAACTTATTAGAAAGTTCTGAATGTTTAAAAACTCCTTTTGTTTGGTCATTTTGAATCATTTGTTTGCAGATAACAGAGGTGGAGATATTGTATCGACATTGTCAGTCTGTGTTATGTATAGTATTAAAAATATTTTAAGCATGTTTGATAAACAAATTGATTATATAATAATATAGCTTAAGAGGTCAAGTTATGAATCTCAGCCGGGTGCAATGGAAGTGTTTTCCCATATGTGGTTTCTAGTTTTATAATCATAGTTTTCGAATCTTCTCTCAACAGTAATACAGATGAATTTTCTGTAATCTACTCTCCCGATCTTTATCCCTTCGAATAATTCGTTAGTAACCTCTTTATTGAAAGTATTAATACTACTAAATATATATGAGAAAATACTAAAACATTTGTGTTTTAGTTTATTTTTTAACTGTATCTCACGACCCATTCGGGTTATACGCATGTATATTGATTACGCTAATAGAGTAGGAATGGGTAAGGTAGAATTTAGAGAAATGTTGCATTTGCATGGAGAGTGGAATTGAATAAAAAAAAACACCTTCAGCTCACCCACCACGCCGCGATTCAATCCCCAACTAACCCGTCTACCTACAAACTAAACTAAACGAGTTTGACATTTAGATTGCATGCCTATCACCGCAGGTTGGAACATTTGTGTCTGCAAGTCACATCGAAATTAGGATAATCCCTTAAACATTTTAAAAAAGAAACTAAATCACAAATCAGGTGACCTGGTGGTCTAGGGGTAAGGTGTCGAACTTCTGTGCTGGGGTCCAAGGCTCAATCCTCGGTCCCGGCACAGATTTATCTGATTGATAAACCCTTCCTTAACCTCTGACAAGAAATGTATTAATCACAACTTGTGAATGTGTGGGATGCCAGGCCTCCACCGTGGTTCGAATCCCACATTAAACTGTAGGTCCTCCATTTCATTTCACAATCACCCTACCATTACACATTAGCGTAAGTGCGTATAGCCCGAACGGGTAGTAAGACGTGGTGCTAATAATAATAATAACAACACATATCAGAAACCCCCCACCCCTTCGTCACCAACCAACAAGGCTCGATAAACCAGACGTTCAGACAGAGTGACCATAGGCACGTGTTGAAATAGCTGTGATTGCGAGGCACATCTGCATGACGATTACCAATTAAACGTTTAAAACAGAAAATAAACTCGTTCCCGAGATAAAAAAAGAGAAAACAACCCATCCATCAGAATGTATCCGGAAGTTTCAACCATATTACAGATTCCACCCGCGGTCGTTGAGCGGTGTCCCACCTCCTAATTACGCGAGTAAATTAGAGACCTGTTTTTAGTACTCACTCGCGTTCAGACTACCTTGCTTGATGGTGAGAACTAATAAGAGGTCTTGTTTCCGAGAAGGGGGACGACTCTTGTGACGATGACGACGACGTGACAGGACTGATGAAACACCCGCGTCGCGCCGAGATGGACTGGCGAAATTAACGTCATTATAAACGTCGGGCCTCTTGTGTGGCAAGCTCCACGAGACCTAAATAGCGAACAATTTGGAGTTTTTAATTTTAACTAGAACTTTCAAGAATGTTTATTATCTCTTAGGCTTACATAATATAATAAATGTATTACTGTAGGCCTATATTTAATTATTCAAGTTGTGGATATAATCCCTTTTACTTTCTCATATATAGAAAAATATTTTAATAATGAACATTTTTGACCACGAGATTATTAATGTTGACGCTTTAAGTGCCCCTCAACCAAAAAAAAACTGTTCTTACCATTCTTTCTGTCCCCTTGTCTGTCTGTACATTAAATGGAGTTTGCTAAAAAAATAAATATATATGTATATATACAATGTGTATCTAAAACATTGCATCAAACTTTGGCAGGCTATTCCTTGGGTGAAAATAGAATAATTCACATCAGCAACCAGGGGTCCATCTTAAATATTAAGGGTGGTATTCACCCCTAAATATAGAGCTAAAAAGGACTGTTGTGTGAAATATTATGAAAACTACTTAGGGTATTACAACGAATCTTTGTATACTACTTATTGAAACCTTTATCATTGATAAACTAAATGTGCTGTTACCGTTACCCACCCCCATCATGTAAAAAAGAGGGGGTTGTAACACATTTTTCTGCAATAAAATATGTCAGAGTAGGTATTACTAATTTTGACTTAAGATTACAAAACAAGGATTAGAAATTAACAAAAAAAGGTGTCTTGGAGAAACTGTCTAGCTTTCCCCGTTTCCGAGATAATCATGCATGTTTGATTTCAAAGACAAGTGTTAATTCTTGCCAGCTAGGGAGCCTATATGGCTGTTGCGTGGCCACTACGCTCGCCTTACCTTAATACGTTAGACTTTTTTTGTGGGGTTTTTTCAAAGCTTTGGTGTTCGAGACAGCCATTGAATCCGAGGAAGACCTGTTAGTCAGGATAGGTGCTGCATGTGATAAGGTTCAAGAAACACCACGTGTTTTCGAAAGATTTCGCAAGTCATTGACGTTAGGGGACGCCATTTTGAACACTTTTTATGAATCTGATTTTGAAGCTAGGAACTTAAACATCAAGAACTACAATTAGTATTTCTTAATTTAGCTTTCAATACTCTAGTCAGTGAGTGTAATGATTAAAATCCCACCCAAGTGTGAACTGTGTAAGCATAACTTACTAATGTGATAAATAGAAACCCATCGGAGCTTATGAAGAAGGAAAAGTATCTGAGCTTTTCCATCTTATCACACAAACCAGCCCTGTTTACCAAATGTACGTGATACATAGTCACACGTGCCGGTAAAAATGGTTAAACAATGCAGTACGAAGTAACACTGCGATTCTGGTTGCCTACCTGGCAGGCATTTACACTTGTCTCTGAGCTCAAACTTGTGTGATTATCTCGAAAACGGAGAAAGCTAGACAGTTTCTCCAAGAAACTTTTTTTTTTTTTTGTTAATTTCTAAACCTTGTTTTGTAATCTTAAGTCAAAATTAGTTATACCTACTCTGACATATTTTATTGCAGAAAAAAGTGTTACAACCACCCCCCCCC
>CABEEJ010002961.1:0-44810 GCA_901482245.1 Timema douglasi
ATCTCACAATCACCCTACCATTACACATTAGCGTAAGTGCGTATAACCCGAACGGGTAGTAAGACGTGGTGCTAATAATAATAAGATCGCTTTAGTAAGATTCTAAATTGTTTGTATGTTCACATTATGTCAACATAAGAACATTCTTCTCGTTCTATTACTTAAATATTTATAAGTTCTGCCCGTTTGTCTGAGTTTGGTGTGAACTCACGGAAATGGAATGCAGATTGAAACGCCTTGAGGCATATAATATTGCACTTCGTTCACTCTTCCTCTTTCAAGGGTTGTTGGTCGCGCCCCCAAGCTAAATAACATACCGCCCGTGGCTGCCATCTACACTACGCCCCATATCGAACCCCGAGGGGGTAACGGTAAAGCCTACTAACCATATGATTCTCATGGCGAGAGGTCCGTGAAGTAGAAATAAAAATAAAAAATCATCACAACTTAAAATTGTTTGGGGAGAAGGAAAATATGACGATAGGAAACGTCATTAGGGATATTTCACCCTATAATATGAGTGTTTTATATTGAATATAAATGTCATTAAATATAGATTAATGATTACTGTAAATAAAAAAAAAAGCATCTGGGATCTAGTGATAAGAGTTCCTAGCTACAAATCCAGAGGTCCCGTGTTCTATCCATGGTGCTTTCTTATTTTCTGTGAAGCAGTGAGTCTGAAATATGGCTGGCTATCTCAGCCACGTGAGGACAAATAAGGAGCTATTCGGATAAAAAAAAGCAATGGCTCAGATCTAGAAAACTGAAATTAACTATCGAAGGGTCTGTTGGGCTAAGTGCACCAGCATATGGTAGCTGCTCAGTTGGTATGACTCGATTTCAGGCTGATACAATGGAGTTTTTTTAATCGAAAGTTGTTTATAGAAAGTATCTCTCTATTTTATATTGTGTATGTAGCGTTATTACCAACGTTTTTTCAATATTAATAAAAATAAAACTTGTGTTTATGGATTACGAAATGTCTATAATTTCGATCATTTATAGTAAAACATGTTTCTCCTGGTGCGAAATATTAAAACGGTTTTTAAGGAATATCCCCTTGCATTAAAAAAAAGTATATATATTTCACTCTTTCGGTCTATCCTCAGTTTCACCAATCAAGTACACCCAATATCATCACTTAGGGAACTGCAGGCCTTATGGAGAAATGCTTTATCTTCGCTCTCTATCTGTTAACTGTTGCCAAATATCCTCGTTTTCAGTTATGTTGGAAGTTGGTGTGCTGGGGTCATAATGAGTGACTGGCAATATTGACCAACGAGTGTTGCCAAACTTATCTTATATGTGAGGGAAGATTGGTCACATGAACTCGATAGAACAACATCGCTGATCCTCAATAGGAGCCAAGTAGTTTCAAGAGGCTAATTCAAGAGGTTAATTTGTTAGGGAAGAGGAGGTCAGGGCTTGAATTCCAGACCAGTGTTGTGTTTTTTTTAAAACGATTTCTAACTATCCCCCATGCAATTGTGGATGAACTTCTTCTAGATGCAATCTTCCTAATCTCAAATTAATTAGTGTAAATATTTGAATAACTGGTAATAAAACACAAAGGATGGGGCGGGGAGGGGGATGTAATATATAAAATCATGAGTACCTACGATTGTTTAATACCCTTATGTCTCCGCAAATTACGGAACTTTTTTTATTAATCTTAACGAATTTATTTAGATTTTTATACTTCCTGTAAAGTCCCCTTTCATTTTTAAAATTTTTCCCTGTCACTAAATCCACCATAACAACCCTTTCTACCTTTGGTGGGGCATCAAATTCTTTTGAATTCCTCAAGGCATTTCCAAGTTCTCAACCTTAGGGTACGTTCTTCCCTATTGTTCAAAACTTTTCGCGGGCATTCCCCCCATCCCCCACTTTCTACTCGCATTCCTTTTATATATTTTTTTTTATTTTCACTACAAAAAATAATCTCGCCTTTAGCGACCATAAAAGCAAAGGCGTTCACCTCAACTACTCATCCTCGTCACAAAAGAAGGTTTAGCTGGAAGCAAAGTCTACAGCCCTTCAATGAGTTTTCAATAAATAGTTTACAACATTTAAAATATTTGTAATTAAGTATTTATGTGGATAGGTAGCATACATTGGTTGTAAATATGTTTTTCTTGGCTGATGCTCAAACTTTTGCATAATATCATTTCTAGGAGCAGAAAAATATTTTAACTTTGGTTTAAATTCGTCATAAGAATAATAATAATAATTTTTGAAAAACATAAGTTGTAGTAAGGAAACAATACTTAATCGTATTATAATAATAGAATTCAATGTAATGAATATTTATAAATGTGGGATAGAAAATATGTTTTAAATGGTACTGGGACTAAAATTAATTGAAAATTTAAGATAACAATACTGTCTTTAATATCTAAGAGGATATAAATATTAACAAAATTAGTCAAAATCACAATAACGAGTTAATTAATAGAAATTATATTATTAAAAGTGATGTAAAAGTAATAGTTTGAATGTAGGTTAGAAAACTGTTGTAAAAGATATTATCCTTAGATCAGATGACAATTTTAACGTTTAACTACAGTCCTTCACAATGTCTAAAAGGATATTAACATATTACAAATGTGAGTCTAATTCACATAAAATACAAAGACAAACATATTAAAATACATGTAATAATAACACACGAGTCAAGTAAAGTTGAATACACATTATACTGTGTAACGATACGGAATATATGCGCCCCGCTTTGGGCGTGAATTGTAATAATATGTGATCAATCACCCTACTTCGGGTGTCAATTGATTCACTGCGGATTAATTCCCTGTTATTGCTGTGATTATTTTAGGTTGTCTTAAGCTCCGTGATCGAGCGCCTATCATCACTGTACGGAAAAGATACCGTTCAATCAGCTGTCTATAGCCCCGTGTTCGAGTACTAATTAAATCAGTATTAATATTATTAAAGAAAGAGAAATGTTGTTGGCTGTTATTTCACACACGGTTTATTTATATTACACCAGTAAATTATTTGCACATATTTCGGTTAAATGTTTCTTATCACTGCACACTTATGATATTGAAGTGACTTATATTATAATGTGTTGGACTGTGACTGACTCGTGCGTGAGCAAGGTCCCGGAGATCGTCCTCCTCATCGTCGTCGTCGTCAATTGCTATACCATAAACATACGTACAATGGTTTATATATGACATATTCCTTGCATTTTCTCCCTTGGTCAACAATGTAAAAACTAACCAATAGGCAGAGTCCTGGCGACACGTTTTGTGAGGGCTAGCTTCTTATTGGTATAAAGAAATGGCGTGTTCTGCCAAATACTATGAACTTGTTCCCTTTAACAGGAATTGACGCAGTTACTCTTTTACCAGGAAAGATGGTATAAAAAATATACTTTAGGGTGAGATCCTTTTCACATATTTTCTGGGAATCGCATGTTTCTTCATGGATGAATCTTAAAAGGATACTCTACCTATATTTCTTTAAAGAAAAATTACCTTCATCCATGACATTTTACATAATTTAGATTAATACAAATCAATATCATTACAAAATATGCAATGCCATTCATCTGGTATCTAACTGCTTTAACACTCTCAATTCTACACTCCCACCCTGTTTATGATAAAAGTTTAACTGAAAATTCAACTTTTTTTTTTAAGTAAAAGGCAATTTATTTCACGAAGCAACCATTAATCAATAAAGCCTCTGAAAATTATTAAAAACAATTTTACTTTAGTTTTGTTAGCCGCAGCTTTGCCAAGGAGTATATTCTAGCTGCGGCAACCAAGTGGTGTAAAAAAGAAAGACAAAGGTTTAGTTCAAAGTGTTCTTGCTTATACTCTTATTCTGTGCCCTTAAATATTTGTGTCATTATTTTATCCCTGGCCAAGACAATTCTTGAATTTAAAACCAAGATTTTTTAATTCTGAAAGAACAAAGTCCGCCAGATCTGCATTTGCAGTTTTTCCATGGGTTTGGAGTATAAAACATTTCTTCAATTTTCGCATGAAATCTCATCAACATAATGAAGAACTAATGACACTTGATCAACATGGCTTATCTACCTGGTACATTCAAGAATAATAGAATAATATTTTTCTTGCTGTACTGTTTGTATAATCTCTTGTTTCACCCGGTCTTCCATTAGTCGTAACAACTAATTTTGGATGTTTTTCCTTATGTAATTAGTATGAAGAGTTTTTTTTATTCTACACGTTCTAGACGTTGCAAATTATTTTGGATCATCGGTTAAGATTTGGCATTAAGCTTGACTAAGACTAAAATGTTTCCATCATGTTGTAATTTTAGATATTCATCATGGCCTAGAAATGCTACATTGTGCGTGGTTAAATATTGCATGATGCCTATATCCTTTCCTAAACATATCGCCAACGCTGTCTTTCAGCCTGTAGTTGACGCTGAATATTTGAGTCAATTATTTTTTGACAACTAATCTTTTTCTATGTACAGCCATTTTAAACATTATTTATGTAAGTTTTTTTCGTATGATCGTAGTAGAGTACTAAGGTTCTTTCAGTCGCTATTGCCACTTTGCGCAATAGCTTTCATAGAGGACGAGAAAAGTCTACATTTGTAAACGAACGCTTTGTTACTACTCTCAGAATAAACCGGCCTACGCCTATCTTGTTTCTAGATTTTACTCAACACTTTGACTTAATGAAATGGGGTGGATAATTTTTTTGATATGGTCAAAAGTAGGATTAAAATATCATTTCTCATGAGTCTTATACGTACTATTGCTTCCTTATCCCAGTCACTAATAGGAAATAACCGCTCACCAGGACCCTAATTAAAATCAATTGATTCAGAATCTAAAATGCTACCTTGCCATTTTCATCTGCAAAATTGTATGGTAGGGTGAGAACTATAGTATTTTATACTCTAGTAGGTGCTTTATATTATCTGCACTTAGTTTTCTATATAACGACGGATTCTGTGAACTTAGCCAAATATATTCTGTTGAACTTGATTGATGATCGCTTGGGTTACTTGTCTCTTAACCTGGTTGAGAACCATCCACGACCTCTACGGTTTACCCAGTTTCATATCTACAATTTTTAGAGCCCTCACCAATACCATCGTATTTTTTATATTATGTACTCACAAACATTTATTTTGACCCATGAATTATGTTGTTTTAAATTCCTCCCTAGCCTTCTTATTTTTTAATTGCTAGATTCATATTTTATTTCAATGTTTATTTCCCTTTTTAGCATAGCTCAAACGATTGTTTGCCACTAGAATAAAATTCAAAAACTAATGAAAAACATAACCACAAATAAATAACAAAAATGTCCACGAAACTACATCTGACTATAAAGTGGGGGAGAAGACTAAATAATGGTCGCGAAATATATGCGAGACGAAACGTATCGAAGATTGAGTAACGAAGCAACGTGACACTTGGGTCAAGAACCTAACTCAAGGGGCACTGAAGTGTCGTATTTGTTGACTTGTTATGTGCTCTCTTTTGAACAGAAATAATTTACGATGTATAAAGAATGTATTACTTTGATTAATAAAAATATACCCTACAAATTCATTGGCTCACTGTTTCCTCAAAGAAAAATTTAATATTCCATGCAATTAGATTTTAAAATGTAAGCAATTGAAAAACACACACAGATATATCCATACGTACCAGATGAGAAAACATCATATTCTAACTCCTGGAACCATAAAACCTCTAAGTTAAGAAATATGTTAGTTTTTTCCACGATACACATTTTTAAACTAAGTCATCTTAGCCATTTATGAAATATTTAAATTTTCAATAGCTTCCTCTCAGTAAACCACCTTTCAACATTTGTTTGTTCAAAAATGAATTATACAATTCTATTGGTCACGTGAAACTTATCATAGCTATGCATTTTAAACAAACTATTAACACCTATTTTGAAAAAATATTGAATTAAAAAAATCACTCATAGTTAAATTATTCTTAATTTAAAGGCTAGGAGGAAAATCGGAAAAAGCATAATGATATATAGCGCTATAAAATCAAAATTTAAAGTTTGAACCAAATTCTTAAAACGATTTTGTATCCAATATGAACGATATAGACATTCAGAAAGACGGACGTACATAGGGGCAAACAGAATTATAATATCCACTTTTTTTGAGTTTGAGTTCACATAAAACGTAAAGATTCATCATAATGTCAATATTTTTTTACTATTACAATATTTTCTCTTAAAGTGAAAAAATAAAAAGGATGTATGTCTATAATATAAAATTATACAAATATATGTCTTATATAGTCAGGTAAAAAAAAGCCTGAATTCTTTTTTCTAAGTAATAAAAACATTCAGTTGTCTGTTAGCAATAAAGAGCAGAGAACGGGGTCATTAGCTAGAATGGTTTTATTTCAAGAACCACGCCAAAGTTCAATATAACTAGTTTTTTTATTGAAGTATCTTCTTAGTCACTTGATAAGCAGTTTTGATGTCCAATCGATTTAAATTGTAAACGGACTATCTCCACTTTTATTAAGGGTTGGCTATTTATACGTAAATAAATACATATTTTGCAAATACCCACACTGGTGGGCACGTGGGCTAGATATCATACTCACCTAGACTTGTTTGCTGGTGCAAGGGATTTGGGGATCAAATCCTGGGTGGGCAAATCCAGGTACATTTACTTTAATTAAAATGCATCTTGCTCATTTCTATTCATAAAATGGGCGTAATTAAATGTGTAGATCACAGTCAGGTAGTAAAAAGATTCCTATGAATAAAAGCACACACGACACATTTTTTTAGTTCTGCATCCTACTACTCGGTCGGGATATTTACGTATTTACTAATTACGCTAATGATTTTAGGGATAGGCCTAAGGAAGAATAATTTATAGGAAGTGTATCCGTATTTTTGTAATGGAAGAGTGAAAAATTATTTTGGAAACCCACCCTCAGTTCAACCAAATGAGATTCGAACATAGATCTCCCTGTCATTAGCAGTCTAGTCTACTGTTAGAGTGGTGCCTTAGATCACGCGGCTACCGAGCGGGTCACAAAAAATTGAATGTACATCGAGCTCTTAGAGTTTTTTTTAATATATGTCTGGATATTAAGTGCATGCTTCACATTACCATCAACTTAGTACACTCGGCTCAAAATCGTAAATTTACACGAACACCATTGCACGTTGATAATTTATGATTAAACATAAATTGAGATAAAGAGTTAATGGATGTTCCTAATACAGAAAATTGTTGGAACATTAAATGCTATTTGGCTAAAAACAGCGTTGAAAAGGCCGTTATAGACCAATTTAGAATGACTTCACAGCTTAGCATTGTGCACAAATCTTTATTCTGTATCTTGCAGGATCGTTTGTAGATATTATCTAGAAACTTTGTTTCTTTGTCCCCCATCGTTACCACGGAAAATTTGGAGTAATCGCGCAAATATGAATCCACTGCACACATTTCTGTCATATCTTGGTATTTTCTTTTCCCTTTAACTTCCTTACCTTGCGTGAGCTGGGATCTGAGTTGGGCTTCTATGATGCACGCTCTTAATAAAAATCACAGGTCAAATGGGATAGGTTTAAGAAAATTTGGTGGGAGCTGCAGAGGAAATAATTATGTGGAAGGACACGTGATAATAGGAAGGGGAAGGAGACACCGTGGTTGAACGACATGCTGAAGGGAGCAGTGGAGGAGAAGAATAAAGCATTCAGATTAAGATTTAAGAATAGTAATGAGGACACAAAGGAATAATATAGGGAGAAGAAGAAGAAGTGAGAGAAGCGAGTGGTACGTATAGCCAGGAAGGATTGGATGCAAAAATGTACACAAACGCTGGGATGGGTCCGTGGAATGAAGTAAGGTGTTAGATAGCCTCGTAAGAAACAGGACGAAAGAGAAAATACAAGAAGTTAGAATGATGGATGAAGAAGGAAGAACGTTGAAGACAGGATAGGAAGAAAGGGAATTATGAATGAGCTAATTTGAGAAGATGTTATACCCGAAATTTCAAAGCGATGAGAGTGAAAGAGAAAAAGGATGAAATAGTAGAAGAGGAGGAAGGGGGTCAGACATATAAAGAATTTGAGGACGCATTTAAGAGGGTAAAATAAGGACAAGCACTGGGTGTAAACAAATTGACCGAGGAAATGATAAAAGCTACAGGAGAAGCATTTATACGATGGTTATACAGGGTTCTGATAGTGATTTGAAAGAAGAACAAAGTACCGGAAGTCTGGAAGAAGGGAGTTATATCTATTCTCAACAAAGGAGACAGAAAAAGGTTTACCAATTATGGGGGGATAGCGACGTATGTATAAGAAATTATTGTTAAAGATAATTAGAAATAAAATGAAAGGATGGTGGAGGGAGGAACATCAAGGATTTAGGGAAGAGAGGTCTACAGTAGACTTGTTTTTTGCCATATGACAGATAGAAAGAAGTTTTAATTTAAAAAGGACTTGGTAGTGGTATGTATGGATGGATGGGGAGATGGCATTTGATAGCGTTGATAGAAATACAATTTGGAAAGTGATCAAGAAAGACAAAGTGGAAATAGGCGTTGTAATTAGATTTAAAAGCATTTATAAGAATAACATGTGCTGTGTTAAGCTAGAAAGTGGGAGGTTGTAGTGGTTCCAAATAAAAAAATGATTCCACGACTACTATTTGTATTGGTAAAGGAAATGGTAATGAATAAATTTGCAGGAAAACTCGGAGAGGAACTAATGGTATCCATGACGTTTTATAATGGCTTGATGGAATGGGGTAGAAGGAAGAGAAAGTACAGTAAAAGCTACAGGAATAGAATGAGGAAGTGAAAGAGTGTGGAATGATATCTATCATGGAAAAGTGTGAAGTGATGGTCATGACAATGAATACCTAGTAGGACTAAAGCTTATAAAGTTGACTGGAATAGATCTGGGAAAATTATATAACGTAAAATATCTTGGAAACGTGATCGAGGCGATAGTTGGAAGTATTGATAATATAATGAGGAGAGGACAGCAGGGAGAGTTGTTTTATAGGCGATTAAGAGACCTGGTATGGAGAAGAATAGTACCTTTTAAGTTAAGTGCTGTACTGGGCGCACTTTTTACCCATTGTCCCACGTGCAGCATAAACATGGACATTGAATGTAATAGAGACTTGGACATTGCAGTACATGGGAATGAAATTGGTGAGGAGAATGTTAGATGTCATGAGGAGAAACAAGATTTGGAATGACGTAATCCGGGAAAAAGTGGGGGTACAGGGAGTACATGAGATAGTAGAGGAAGCAAGATTATGATGGTATGGGTATGTAGTGCGAATGAAGAAGGAGAGGATGCCAAATTAAATTATGGAAATGAAGTAAGCAAGAAAAAGACCACAAGGGAGGACAATAAAGATATGGAAGGAACAGTTATAAAAAAGTTTGCAAGTGAGAGGAGAAGATTGGAACCAATTAGAGCAGATGATGAAACGATATAAGAAAACGGAGAAATGTTACTAAAAGGACCCTGACACAGGATGTAAAGAGTTGATGATGATGATGATGATGAAACAAATTAAAATTAAATTTTACTTAACAGTGAAGAGGCCACTTTAATTAGGTTAGTTTTATGTCTAAAAATAAAGTTGATCTGAATTGTTTTTCTTATGAACCGTTAATTGACGTTATTTTTAAAGACCTTATCGAGTAGAGCAAACGTTTAGTCCAATGTAGGGGAGCCCGGGGAATATTTATGAACGGGTCAAGATGATGAATTGCAATTTGCGCTGTCTGTGATACAGAGAGGGGGTTGGCTATCCTGTAGCCTTGACCACCCCCCTTGGCTGATATAAGCTAGCAGTAACGAAATTTCCCATTCAGTCTGAGAGTAGCTGTGCAGAAAGGACGTTGTCTCGCCGCACCAACGCAGTGAAATTGAATGTAGGTTCGATAAGCTCTTGTTCAGTTGTAAAAAATGTTTTTTTGTTACATGCTATTAGCGATTGTGTGTTGTTATTATTATTATTAGTACCGCGTCTTACTACCCGTTTGGATGATACGCACTTACGGTAATGTGTAATGATAGGGTGGTTGCGAGATGAAATGAAGGACCTACAGTTTAACGTGGAATCCGAACCACGGTGGAGGCCTGGCATTCCCCACATTCACAAGATGTCAAAATCTGTGCCGGGACCGAGGATTGAACCCCGGCCGCCAGCACAGAAGTCTGACACCTTACCCCTAGACCACCAGGTCACCGATTGTGTGTTATATCACCAATTTATACATGTAATAGTATTTATAGATATACATTTTTGTTTAAGATTCTATGAAAGTTATTGAAATGATGTAATCCGGGGCAAGTTGGTGGGGGTAAGTTGATGTATTCTTCATCCTGCCCCATTTTTATAAAACTTTAAAATTATGTCCATATATCTAGAAACCTGCAATTGTGAGTGTTAATTAATATGAACATTACTAAAAGTAGGCTTAATAATGTGGGTTTTAGAAATGTTTCTCAAAGTAACACACTACAACGTTATTTTAATGCTAGTATTGTTATTGGCATGCATTGCACAATTAAAAATGTAAATGTACTTTGCAGATGATGAGAACATGGGTCAGGAAGACCGATACAAGAAATGTAGGTCAGCTTTTTGGTACGGCGTAATTGAGGGCAGCAATAGTAGCCAAAGCAGTAAAGGGTTTAGAAGCTTTCGGAATTGAACCGTACAATTCACAAACTTTTACCGAAGATGATTTTGCACCTTCAGCAACAACTGAACGAGATACTCCTTAGGAAGGACCTTCACATGATGAAACAACTTTGGTTTTCAATGAACCACAGGCATTTGCAGTGGAAGATGATACAGACAAGTGGTCCACATCCTGGAACATCCCAGCAGCAAGACCAACCAGAAACTGTTCATGCTCAAGCTGAGGCTCCTGCTCGTGGTTCCGAGTAGAATGAGAATATAACTGTGCAAACATCAATTCCTACTAAAGGACAAGTCACTCAACTATATTAAACCATTGCCAAGAGCAAATAGATCTATATAATGGAAGTGGCCAGTTGTAACAGCATCGGTCCTAACGAGCACGCCTGGAAAGATATTCTCGTAGAAAAAGAACGAGAAAAGGCAAATAGATTAAAAAATAAGGAACAAAGGGATGCCAAAACAGCTGCAGGGAAGTTATTACAAAAAACAAAAGTAGCTCAGGAAAACACTGAAATTATACTGTGTCCTGGTTGTGAAGAAGAGCTTGTTGACCCTCCTAATGAGGACTGGGTGAAGTGTGGAGTTTGAGGACAGTGGTGGCGTTAGTATTAAAAACATAATAATTGTCTATTATGGCGTAAACAATGGTTATTGATTTCTTTAATTATTATATTGTTTTGCAAACATCTAAATGTTAAATGCCATGTTGTGTGTGGATTGATATTTTTACTAGACCATTAGTTAATAGTCAAAGTTAATGAACAAAATTTAAATCAAATTTACAATTTCAAAATTATTTGTTATTTAAATGTGTAAGCTATGTTAATATACAAAAAGGTTTTTATAGCATACATTAAGCATGAACATTCTAGTTCGTCATCTTACCCCAATAGGTTCGTCAACTTTCCCGGCACTGGGGCAAGTTGACAAATTTGTAGTGCTGTCATTTACAATTTTTTACAGCTAAAAAATGTATTTGATAACAAATTATAATGCGTAAAAGTTAGTCAATGAAATGCTCTTAACGATTAAAAAAATACTCACTCTGATATATGGATTACAACTATTTATATCAGCCATTACTGCTTAACGCCGTCAACATGCCCCGGTCTCCGCCTAGATAGTTAAAGGACAATCAATTTTGTTAAAACATTAATCACTGTGTTTCATTATACAACTGAATATTTTGATTAGAAATTGTGCACTGTATGCTATGGATTATTTATGATTAGACTTTATTAACAACATTTAATTTAAATAGAGTTTTTAATTAAAAATTAATTGTGCACTGCATGTTTTAAATTGTTTACTATTGGATAAGCGGTAAATATTAATATAAACCTAGCATTAAATTTAGGATCAAATTAAATAAATATGTGATACGTAGCCCGTGTGAAGAATATTTGCCAAATAAAAACACTTTTCAGCTAATAATGTGAATAATACCAAGCAAACAACTTGTAGCATGTTAAACCGGCTGTTTAACATGTATAATAAAAATACCATAAATATAATTAAAACAATACATACAAGAGCTAGTATATACTACTTAATCAATTCGACGGAGGAAGAACTAGGACGTAACTCTACATCGCCGAATAAATTACTGGTGACTACGATGTGTCAGGCGTCAATCTCTCCACCTCGTCGCAGATGAAGTCTCGTCTGAGATTATAAGTATTTGATATTTATAATATGAGTAGTCTCGTAGAATTTGTTTAAATAGATCCATAAGACATAGGTTTTTGTGTCAGAATGTCCGACTTGTTGTTCTATGCCCATAAGACATAGTTTTTTGTGTCAGAATATCCAACTTGTTGCTCTATGCCCATAAGGCATAGTTTTCAATCTTAGTCCTATTGTTCCTTTTCAATGTCTATATGACATCATTTTTGTGTCAGAGGGTCTGACTTGTTTTGTCTATACCCATAAAGCATGGCTTTGATTACTCGTTTTCCATGTCCATATGATTTAGTATTAAATGTCAGTGTGTCTGACTTATTTTTATAAGTCCTTGAGACATAGTTGTATATATTATGGAATAATAATTACTCCCTAAATGATATGATCATGTTTAGGATTTCCTTAAGGCGGAAATCAGGTTATCTAACGTTTTCTTCAAGAGTTAGGCTTAGTTAGGCCAGTGACAGAGAGCAGTCATTGTTAGTTCTTTGTAGTATATCTATTTACGGTGCGCAACCTGTGAGAGCCGTTTGTATAAAGTATAATACATATTTTTTGCACTAATTATTGTATGCCCAAGATTGGGTTGAAGAATAAACTTACTATTGAATGCCCAAGCAGTACTTATGAGGACTTTACCGGCCATAGTAATTTAACCCCATATATTCCAGATAGCTCGCAATTTTCTATTTGTAATATTCTAGTTCCTCTTCAGGGAGATTATTCCTATGTTTTCGTAACTTTCTATTGAGGTAACTCAAGCTAGAGTAGCCCCATGGCTTCTTTGGTGCTGACTGACAGCTCACAGCTGACTTCTGAGAGTAAACGTTTAGGTGTAATACCTAAATTTTGACCGTCAGAAGTGACAGCTGATAAACACATGTTTTTGCAGATCATTTGGTTTGGTGTAAGGATACATAATTTGGTCTGGTAACTTTTCAAAGCCGTCAGAAGTCAGCTGTGAGCTGTCAGTCAGCACCAAAGAAGCCATGGGGCTACTGTAGCTAGCTCATATAACTATCCTAATAGAAACTCTATAAAATTAGGGTTTAATACCCCTTGTTTTAATACACTATTATTCACTTTAAGGTCTTAGTCTGGGATTATCTAGGCTGGATTGTTTTGATGTATTGTGTCTTAACCTTAGATTAATTTTTGTTGCCTATTTTTGAATGCCGCCATGTTGAGGCAGACGCTCCTTCGTAGGAGAATGAGCGTGAATCCTGATTTCTAGAGTTAGTAAACTAAACCATATGTTCTATCTTACTTCTGTTGGTCCCTTGTCATCGAGATGCTTATTTATATTCCTGCCTATCGGGAAGTATGCGACTATGATAGCTGAATAAAGTTATCTTTAATAACAATGGACGGTTTGGTCTAATATAAATTTAAAACGCATGTAGTTCTATTTCATATTTTTTAATTTAAAGAAACTAATTTGTCTTAACGGTGCAGTCAAAGTTGCGCCACCTCATGTAAACATATTTGTCTAAAGGCGCATCAAACTAAATCATATAAACAGGTAACAGCTTATCTTTGTATATTTTATATTTGTCAAAGAAACACTATTCACCCAATAATGTTTATATGAAACATCCAACCTAATAAAAATATATGCTCTCTTTGTATTTAAGCATTAATGTATTATGTAATGACTCTTTGTATTTACAGTTAATTTGGAGGTCAAATTAAACATAAAACTAGTAAATTATAAATATAATAGCAGAATAAACTGTGTATTGCGTGGTTTAGGACAGGATATTCTAAAGCGCTCAATTTTGTTGGTTTTGACAGAGAAAAATATAGTTTATTTTTGTTCTGAGATTTTAAGGAACACATGAGGGTACAGTACATCTTATCTCACTAAATAAGTTTAATGGTTTTTATGTTTATCACAAACCTATAAGAAAAACCTTTTGTATTAGTGATAGAGATGTAAGAAAAAACTAAATAAACCTCATTTATACGCAAAACCACAAATTAATTGAAAAAGTAACTTTCCAACTATTTCGTTTTTCAACACTGATTCAATCACTGATGAGATAATGAGATGCTTTATACCTTACCCTTGTTCCAGAAAAATAAGGAATACAACAGAAGAGGTTTTGTCTACATCTGATAATTAATTTTTAAGTTTACTGCCAACAAATGGATAGAGAGTTAGACAAAAATTGTATACTTGTCTTATTTGTTCTTATTATTTAATACTGGAGATAAAAATATAGAAACCCCTCAAAAATTGTTTCAATGTCCGGACAAACCTTAAAATTTTATTAAATATGAATATAAACTCTTTTTTTTACATTAATGATAATAGGTGTTATTGTTAATATTTAGAATTATTGCTAAGCACCTCAAAGTTGTTGGGATGGGTTTCAGTCTTAACCTATTCCAACGACTCACAAAGCACAAACTATTCCAAAACAACTCTAACTGTGCAACTAAGCACGACGAGGACATCCATATATTGGTAAATTAAAATATCTTATTTTGAGTAGGGTATGGCCTACTGTGATTCTTATCTAGTTACTATTACAAATATGATTGATATTATTAAATAAAGTTATCAAATATATAAAGATTTTTAATACTCTCCTAATTCAAAAGGGAAAGGAGTAGGCCTGATATGATGGTCATTTTAGTCGTCGTTTGAGTATCTGTTTAATTTTATGTGTGTTTCGGACAAAAAACATGAGACCCTAACTAATATTAATCAATAATTATTATATATTAACCAAATTTGAACCACACATAAACCATCATCAGGAAATATTGGGGTTGTTTCTGAAACCAAGTTAGGCAACATTAATAAGAAAACATAATTTACGTTATAATATTAACAAATAGTTTGTTTAAAATGGTGAAAATTAAAAAATTGTTTAGGTGTGCTAGAATAAATAACTTTTCTTTGTAACTCAAGTAAATTACCGTTCAATATTAGAAGAATGTGTCAGAGGACAGAGTTATTCATTAATTTATTTCTTGGAACATAATTATCATTCTGAAAAGTTCTGATAAACATGGCTAAAACCCGCATTGGTGAGCTTACGGTCTAAACGTCAAGCTTGTCTAGTCTAGTTTTCTGGTGATAGAGAGTTTGGGGTTAGAATCCTTGTTGGCTGTAGTGAGGAAAGATTATTCCAAAAATATTTTCCGCTCTTCAAATACGTAAATAAATCTCCCCTAAATTCTACCATTCTTTTCCTAATCCCATTATTGTAATTATATTTGTAAAACCTCTATGGGTAGTGAGACACAGTGAAAATAATTACATTTAAGACTATCCTAGGTCGGCCTCGGTGATCTTGGGGTAAAATTCTTGTCTCAGGACCCGATGTTCGTGGGGATTGGGCTCGACGGATTTTTTCCAAGTGATACAAGATCGTTGCAAAATTTACTTTTAAGGGGAAATAAAGCGTTGATCCCATGTTGATTGTGGCATGTAAGAGAACCATTGGAATCTTTGTGAAAATACTTTTCCCGGCAACATTAATATAAATTCTCGTGTGCTGATGTAATCAATCGGTTGAGAAAGTGCACTCTAAACACCTCACAAAAATAAATGATATCTTAAATTAAACAATTAATACTTTCTGAGTATTTTTGCTAGTGGATTATTAAAATTAACCTGCGTTTGTTCTAAACATGGATTTAGATCATTTTACTACTGTATGCATAGTGAGACCTGCAGAATGGGCCTGACCTTCCGTTGTGAAATATTCCAACGGGTTAGAAGATATTCTAGAACTGCACCACCTTAATGTCAACTAAAAATGTCATCCAGCAGTAAGACAAAAAAATATATATTTTAATATCATCAATGTGTCAATGTTAATCCTCCCCCCCCCCTTCTTTAAACATTTAATAAATATGATACAATTGTTGGGAGTAAATGCGATTAAATAAAGGTGGTTAAATATACCCTTTACCCTAATATATATTATTATGTGTGTATTCTATTGAACATAATTGACAAAAACAGTAAACAAGATTAACGACTTGAGATATATCAGCTAATTTATTAAGCCTCTATAACTTTGCTGTCAACTATTTTTTTAGTAAGCATCCGCTACAAGCTACAGTTTATTACACCTTGTTTTAAAATAACATTTTAAAGATTGCATAAAGGTCACCCTCCTCCTTCCCCCAAGGCCTAGATCTGGCAGTTATTCTTTTGATCAACATCCCTGATGGATCACGTGACTCTATATCCACCAAGAGGAGGGACAAAGAGAGGAATATAACAGATGACCACCCTTTTATAGAGGACAGGTCTTCTTTGGCACTAAATTATTATTTTTAATCCAACCTAAATTTGTATAAATACAAGTGATTTGAAGCAATATCACCACAGTTGTTTCTTCGCTTCTTGGTATTTCTTCGTCTCACTATAACTATGAGGACTCTGGTGAGTAAAGGGATTTTTGTACCATCTAAATATTTCATATGAACTATCTGGTTACTCTAAGTTCTTAAAATAGAATAGAGCTTATGATTAAGCATACAAATATAATTTTTATTATAAATATTGTGTCTTTTTGCCAAAAAATAAGATTTGAAATATTTAAACTCTATAAGATTAACATTAACGAACTCTATGAGTATCTATATGACGAGAGGATGGAAAACAATTTTTTTTTAAATAATCCTACTAAATAGATCAAGTCTTCACCTTCCATATAGTAATAAGGTACATTATCTGTGACTCCAAACCTGTTGGTTTTTCTTTTATAGATTCATATCTATAATTTTTTACATGCATTACAACATTAGGCATAGCTTTAACCTAATCATTTATATTGTTGCTATCCAATATTTTATATTGAAATAAATTAAAAATGATTAATTGAAAATTGATTTTAGAATAAAAAAATTAGAGTGTGTATGAATAATGCTTGGAAACACACTGTAATTTTATAAGTTAGATTTATTTAACATAATATTGTTAAAACCAATCAGTGTATAACCCAACTAATCAGGAAATTTATTGAATGACTTACATTAATGGCAACTTTAGTTTCATGTAAAACGTTTTCACACTACACATGTCCAAACTAAAAATAGTTATACATAATAGGTGATAAATCAACATTTTTTATTTTGATTTGTATTTGTATAATTAATTGGCAAATTTGTATTTATATAATAAAATAATAATTTTAATAAACCTTACTTATATATTATGCTTGTTTTGCCTGCCCCATTAATATATAAATTGCCCGACACCTTAGCTCAATCAGTAGCATGTTTGCATAAGGGTCCTGGGATCAAGGGCTGAAATTGTATCATTAGAAAAATTGTGGTTACCCCTTCCGTGGTGAATAAAATTAGCTGGGTGATATGTAGGTCCTAGGTTAAGGTAGTCTAGACGGAGGGTTCTGAAAGCAGCACGAGACACTCGACGCCCGCATTGCTTAAGTATCTTATACAAATAACAGATTCCAACAAATGGATGCTGTCATGTAGCAATAAAGCATAATTTAATGTAAAACCATAGATTTTTTTACATTGATATTTCATTTACGTGTATAATTAATATTAATTTTATTTATATAACTAGCAACGTGTCTTACTATAACTGTTTGGGCTATAGGCTTAATTACTAACTACGCAAATGGATTAGGAATTGGAAAGGTTGAATTCAGTGGAAGTGAAACAGCACTTGCGTGGAAAGAAAGTGGAAAACCATTTAGGGAAAACCACCTCCGATTCACCTGAGTGAGATCTGAACCCTAATATCCCCATCTTTGGCAGTCCAGCTCAACTCGACTTAAGCGTTAGCTAACTACGCCACCGAGGCGGGTTAAACAATTAATGTTACTTTATAATTTTTAACGAATCTAAGCTTAGAACAATATTAATTGGAAGATTTATGAATTTTTGAAATAGTTAAATATTATTATCATTAGAAACTTTTGTAATCGATTTATTTAAATGGTTTTATTAAATACATAAAGGGAATGAATACTATTTGATATTTTTTTATGTATAAATAGTTGTATTAAAATTTTTAAAATTTCAATTAAGTAAAAATATAACATTTCTTTAAGGAAAAAATCACTCATAGAGTAATAATTAGTTAATATGAAAATCTATTAGTAACGCTAACAAGCTTTCAGGTGGGGATGTGGGGTATGCAATAAAAGGACAGTGTTTTTTGCTTTTTTTTTAAAGAAAAATTTATTCTCGCACTATATGACAAAAAAACTGACCTTTCTCGCTTTCCCTACATCCTAAACCTTTAGCTATATTATACATGTACAGAATGTGCGAATATGTCCCTTGAAAGGGTTTTATAACCCACGTTACTATACTATAGTAGTACTCACACCATGTTGAAGATCGTTAAGGTACTTTGTATAAATATGTGCATAGTCATCCATATAGACAGTTTGTTTCAAATCCCGGTCGAATACAATTTTCACAACTTTAATGGGATGTAGAAGGGTTCTAATTCAGACACAAATATGTATAATATATATGTATATAAATACACAATATATATAATATCTCTCTCTCTATATATATATATATATATATATATATATATATAATATCTCTCTCTCTATATATATATATATACACATGTATACGTATATACAAGTATGTATGTATAGATATACAATGTGCATATGTATCTACATGTATATATACATATATGTCAATATACAATATACACATTTATAATAAACATGTTTTATGCATGTATATACAATACACATAATATATATTAAAAATGTGTATAGGCCTACATATTTGTATAGATACATATATTGATATTTATGCATATATATATATGTAATAATATAATTATTTATACATGCAATTAGTTGTAAATACTAATTATTATTCATATAATATAAATAATTAGTTACATATGTATGTATAATAAACGTTTATGTAGTATAATTATTTAAATAATATATGCATATATACACATCAGAGTCACCCGATTTCAATTATTCTCAATTATTTAACTATACTTGTAATCTTTTATAACATACTTTAGAAGAAATGACTTTTAAAATGTTCTGTGCTATACATATAACAACTCATTTTAGGCTATAGTTAATCTTACACTAATGGGAAAGAGGAAGTTAGCATTTAAAGATAGTGTAGCTGCATTAGCGATGAGGGAGTGTAGAAAATTCCTTTTGCTAACTTACTATGTAAAAATAGTCAAGATTTGATATATGAAATCCAATCATTAGTTTTATAACAAAAAAATATGTTGGTATTCATAGTATTTTATTACGATAAATGGCTAACGCACTTGTCGCGTTGAGCTCGACTGCTGAGGACGGAGAGATCGAGGTTCGAATCTCGGTCGGGTGAACTGGGGGTGGCTTTTAGTAAATGGTTTTCCACTCTCCCTCCACGCAAATGCGGGTTCACTTCCTCTAATTCAACCTTCCCAATTCCTAATTCAATAGAGTAATTAGTACTTAAAGCGTATAACCCGAACGGGTAGTAAGACGCAGTGCTAAGTACTATTATTTTTAATATTATTATTAAATTGTTGTTGACGGGTAAATCACAGAATAACAATCAGTTGTACAAAGGCTTTTATTTTCCTAACCCGTTTCTTAATATACCTAAGCGCAAATTCAACCTTCCTCGTCTCCATTCCTTAGGGTATTTAATGTATGTGTTTATCCCAAACGGGTACTAAAAAACACGTTTGGAATGAAAAAAACCAACTTATAAGTTCATTCTTAACTTAACCTTTTCAACTATACATACCATTATAGTCAAACATAATTTGATTGGAGATGTTAGCCTAATATTAACTTGTTTTAAAGTAGTTTTATACTTTCATCTTTGTGTAATCTCACATTTGTATTGTAGTTTTTAATATGTTATCAATGCTATTTTGACTATTATGATTCTTTAATATGGAAAATTGAGTCCATGAGTTATTTTCAAATGTTATGTGCGTATAACCCGAACGGGTAGTAAGACGCGGTGATAATAATAATAATAAATGTTATGGAATATTGTTACAATTGGTATTCCAAGATTATATATAATTTTTCAAGGGTCTTTCAGTGGTATAATATTTTTTCTTTATTATTCATATTTATAAAAAAAAAGTGATTTCTAAACCATATGTTTCTGATTTTTTTTTAATAATAACATCTGAGTCTTAACAAATATTTATCCACTCCCTACTCCCGATTTAAATTGTTTAAAGGTTTTCTACAATTTCTTTTAAGTAATTGTGCTTTTTTTTTTTAAAAAAAAGGCCTCTTGCACGTCAAAGCGGTCCAGTACTAAAAAGAATAATTAGTTTAGCAAGACTCGCATCAATCATTCTGAATTCTTTCCATTCTGCTAGATTAGATTTTGGTAGGAAGGACTGTTTTTTTTTTTTTAGAAAATACACACTCTTTTGGCCAGGATTGATAATTATTTTGTCACTATATTATTTATATATTTTTATAGGTTAATACTAACTATCAAGATTGATAGCTGCTTATAAAGTGAGCTGAATAAATAAAAATATGAAACTTATTTTAATAATGTTTGTAACTATAAGAAAAAATTCTTCCGAGTGGAATCCCGCTATAGAAACAGTTGAATAGTAAAGGTAAAATTAGCCTGCAAAATTGGTATACACACCAATTCTTACAAATATCAACTTAAATAGTTGATGTTCATTCTCTATATACAATTTTGAATTGTTTTTTTCCAAACTTTTTTCATCATCTTTAAATTTAATAATGATGACTTATATTTTATCCATCTTAATTCTTTTTTTTCCTTCCTTATTTTATCTAAGGGACTTTATACTTTTTGCTTACTCTATTACTGAAAATAACCTATTTTAAAAATGATTCCAGGTAGCGTTGCTGGCATTGATCGGGGCATCATTGGCTTTCCCTCAGTTCCAAAAGTATGATAAATTGAAAATCACTCATAGTGGGAATGTTGGGCTGGGTACTCCGTCAGCAATTATTCGCCCAGTCACACCTATTCGTCCTGTGTTTGACACTGGCCTAGTGTACACCAAGCCGATCATTCCCGCCCAGGTACTGCCAATTGTGCCTCCAAGTATACCCGCTGGAGTTCCACAAGCGACTTATAGGGGCGCATCAGGGCTGGTCAATGGACGAGAGGCAAACATTCTCATCTTGAAGCAGGCAAACGATCAAATTGGCAATGGATACGTTTACAGGTAACATGACATTTTATATTTTAAACTCTTCTTATATCATGTGGACTCTGTATGGCTGTTGTTAGTGGAAAATGCGGATACATCTAAAGTAAATATTTGAGCCTATATATTTAGAACATAGTTCTTAAGGGCAATGAAGCTTCAAAAAACAGTAAAATAATTTTATTATTGTTTGATTATTTCTGTTGTAACTCTATGAAAAATGATTTGTTGTTGTTGAAGCGAAGGAAGTATGCGAGGATAGGGACGTATGGAAAAGATTAGTGAGGCTAGATTAAGTAGAGAGTTTTTTTTAGCTATATGCACAGTCTCTTACCTACCCAGTAGGGGAATAACGTGATTAGGATTGTATGTATGCATGTAGGAAGGCTAGTTCTTTTTATCTATTATTCAATTTGTTCTCACAAGTGTGAGAGTTTATTTAATCTAAATTGAAATAAACCCATTTCAAACTTTCATGGAACTTTTTTAATACATAAAAGTTAAAATGTAAGTTTTTTCAATATCAATAGGAACTTTAACCTGCATTTTATCATTAATTATATTTTAAAACAAGCCACAATAATTTAGGATTCCTGAACGTCTACAATTCATCTCAGTTCTATAAAACGACATACCTGTGGTATTTATAAAAATATTTAAGGGGGAGAATATCAAAAGGCGTTTACTATTTTTACCTAAGTCCAGTGACGTCATTAAAGGAGTAATAAATAAAATAAATGAGAAGAGAAAAATTTGGCTAGCTCAGATTTAAAATGAATACAATAATTTGGGTTCAAAAACAGCATTTACTTTTAACATCAAATAAACTATTCCTAATCTGGATGTAAATTAAATTCTTTTAAAATGCCTAGTTTTAAATCTCTTCATTGGTTGGCACGTTGTATAAAGATCTGATCCATTTCTTTTGGTTTGACTGTGACAAGGAGTTCTGTACTCTATTAAATATCTCTTGCACAAAGGTGTTTTATTAAACGGTTCCCCGAACGAGATATTTTCGCGCCAATTCTGTTACACTTCCACTAAATTATATTTTTATAATGCATGAATCATTAATGTTGTTGAATTTAGATATCCAAGATGGGTAGATAGACGTGATTCAAATAAAAGTTTCTAATATATATATATATATATATATGCCTCCCCTCCCTATGAACAATCCTTTCACTCACAATGATCAAAAGGTGTTATAATCAGTACTGCCATATCCCTTGTGTTCATTGTAGTATGAATTACATTAAATTCAATGAAAAATAAGTCTAATTTATGCTAAAAAACCAAATGTGATTACCAAATATAATTTTTCAGATCATTAGCTTGGAATCAATCATTCAATTTTTTTGCAGCTGTATAAAATGAATTATAAAAAAATATATTTATATTTAATACATTTTAAAAACTTAAGAATTAATAACTCACCTGTATTTTATTATTGTTATTATTATTATTAATAATAACAATAATAAAACCACCAGATTGTATTCGCTATAAAATTTAAAAAAGACGCTTTTATGGCCGGTTGGTCTAACGCGCACCACTCATAGTACCTATGCTAGACTGTATATGACAGAGAGATCAAGGTTCAAATCTCGGTCGGGTGCACTGAGGCTGGATTTTCTAAAACGGTTTTCCCATCTGCCTCCACGGAAATGTGGGTAAACTTCCTATAAATATAACCTCCCTAATTCCTAAAACCATTAGCGTATTTAGTACATAAACGTGTAACTCGGACGGATAGTAAAAATTCCACTTACAAAAATCTAAGATATATTGAGTGTAGTCTTCACTTATCCTGAGGGGTGTCAAAATTATCTGGCTCGTTTTCTCCATTGTGTTCTTTACAAGATGGGGCCATAGTGTTATGAGGCAAGGTAAGCCAAGGGGTATACCAGGATAAAGAGTGTATGCAGTCATCAAATATTAATATATATGCATATATACCTATATATACATATATATTCTAGTTATTATTACTATTATTTAGTGTATTAAGGCCCAGGTATATTATACTCTCACCTTCTATTACCAAACAAATTATAAATTATCCATTTGTGGCCATTTAATTTCAGTTTTGAGACTGAAAACGGCATCGCTACTCAGGAGACAGGCTCATTGAAAAGTTTCGGACCCAAGGGAGACGCCATTGTTGCGGAAGGTGTTTACAGATACACGGCCCCTAATGGAGTGCTCATCGAGACCCGCTACTCCGCCGATGAGAATGGTTTCCGGGCAGAGGGTGCCCATCTTCCCGTCGGCCCCCCAATCCCGGATTACATTCTCCGGTCTCTCGAGTACATCGCAGCCAACCCACCTAAACCGGAACGATCCTCCCTCCGAAAATGATAACCTCAACATCCTCAACATCCCTTTCTAATCCTAAGAACGAGACTCACACGAAAACTTTTTTTTTTAATTTTAAGTTTCATTTAACGTGTAATGAAACAATTCTGTAAATGTACTTTGTAAATGCATGATTCTTACTAAGGGTTTCACAATAATTTGAAAGTTTACATCTAATCTTTATTTACAATAAGTAGAATAACCTTATCTATTGTAGAAATTCAACTATTTCTGTACAAATAAATATATCTATGAACTGTGTTTGAGATTTCATATTTAAACTATCAAACAATTAATATATACCCTTTACCCGCATAGGTGGCCGCGTGATGTAACGCACCACTCTCGTGTTGAAATAAGATGCAGAAGACTGGGAGATCAAGGTTTGATCCCAGTCGGGTGGCTTATTCTAATTTGTTTTCCACTATCCCTCCACGAAGATGCGGGTGCACTTCTTCTAAATTGAACCTTAATAATCCTTAACACAATAGTATAGTTATTAATGAGGTGTAGAGCCATAGAGAGTAGTAAAACGCGGAGCCAAATAATAAAAAGAATAATATCTTTGACATTATAATTTAAATATATTATAAATCAATAAAATACTAACTTATAGCATGATATATGGGTTGTGAAGTAATGAGACTCCTCAGCATTCAGTGTAATTACAGTGAATTTAGAAGAAATGTATATGTTTATTATTAAACAGTAAATTCATTAAATATAACAGTTTAAGAATACGGAAGGAAGACGAAATATAAGAAAAAAAATGCAAGTATCAACCTATGAAATAAATAGAATAAATATAGCGCGCTTGAAAGGGATAGCACAATTATATTGACACTAACTATAAACTCAAAATAGAACGCATTCATATCAAGCATTTACACAGACAGAACTCGGTGGAGAAAAACGTTTGGGAGCTTTGAGTTATGCATGCGTTAAAAATTTCCAAAATTTCAATTTGATCAAGCCTGATAAATATAGCGTGTTATTACATTGATGTATGGTTACAACATAAGTTACAGGAACAATAAATCATTTTCGTCTACAGCGGCACGTCACTTTATGTATATGTTAGGAGGTATGTTTAAAATCAGTTACCGCTGAAAGCTATCAACTTTCATTTATTTTATTTTGATGATCTTTGTATTTTTTATTCAATGAAAAATAATTACGAATAATTATTAGGTGCTTGTTTAGATGCATCCTAATCCATTTATGAATATTCCAAATAAGACAATACCGTTTTTTAAGTAAATATTTAGATATATAAATTTTTTTTTTTTTAATAGTTAGTGTAAGTACCTCGTATAGTTTAAAAAAAAGGTATAGCCAAACTACTGATGTTTCTCATAGTCGATCATATTTCAATATGGTTTAATAATAAAATAATTAGAAAAAATATATATTTAACTAAAACTTGAAAGGAAAATCAATTCAAAATTTTATATTAAACCAAGTTTATTAATTTTATGCCAGACTGAATCAACAACATGATATCACAACACATAATAATAGGTTTGCTTAATGAATAAAACACGCAGTTTAATGAGTAGATGAGCATTTAATTTTCTTCATCCAGCTTGACATTTTAAAGCAGCCAACGCTAATTTTGATGTTTATTTGCGCAACCGGTTCTACTTCTATTACGCAATACGTCTTCATATTCATTTACCATCCTAGCTCAACCTTTAGATAATAACTTGCAAGTGCCAACGCATAACCGCGTGATCGTATTGACCATGAAATACCTTTTCACCTTTCCAAGGATTTTTTTTTTTTGCTACACGTGTTCCTATACGTTTGGTCGACTCACATCCTTTTAGTTGTTTTAAAAATATTTCTTTAAATTCTTTGTTATGTAAATTAATATTGAACTATTATTATGACCTAGTTGCTATAAATTAGGTTTGAGTATTATTAGTATCGAATTTACTTTGCTAAAATAGATTATATTTTATACAAATAAAATTGTTCGAATTGGAAGGATATTTAAAAATAAATAGCGCTGAGAAAATCAAAAAAATGTTAATAGAAATATGTGTTTTTCTATAGTTTTAATTATATGTATAGAATGTGATTAGCGCATTATTAAAATACTCGTTTGATTTTTCTGCGTGCACAATGAACTGAGCAAGGAATGTTCAATACTTTTAAAAGCTTTTAATATTTTTTCCTCCAACGAATAGTAACAGAAATCCTAACCTTACCAAGTCCACCTCATCTCCCCCTAACTCTTTCAGGTTCATTCTGATTGTATCCTCCCATCATCCAACGGTCTCTTCCCATTGGGCTTGCTATTCAGTACCATGAACGATTAATTAAATAATTTGTAAGTTTATTGGACCATAAATTACATATTTAATAATAAGAGCAATCGGATATTAAATATACATATTTAAAACTCGTTGACAAAATTACAGTATAAAACTTACAACATAGGGAACTAATTGTATTTTAGATAAGACTTTCAATATTTCCTTTACGTTACTGAAGCAATTTCCATGTCATTCGCCGAAATGGCGTCGATCTAAAAGGATTGGTCGGTGTGATGTTTGACTGTCGTTGATAATCTCACAGGTAAGTAACGGTTCTCGGTGACCTTCACATTTAGACTCATCTCATCTTCACATCCCGTTTCAGAGGTTTACTTTCACCGAGCTTAAGACCTCCGTTTAGCCACTACACAATACAATAGATACCTAAAGTGCCAGATGGCAAAGCGCTGTCCCAAGAGTGATGAAAACCATTTACCCTTAGCAGACAGTGAAATGTGTCAGTAATTTAAGACAATACTCCAAAGGAAGACTTAGGCAATCAACACATAAAATAAATGTTTATTCTCGAGTCAGTTGGTTCAAGACGTACATTAAAATATTTTTCAGATACTTTATCACAGTATACGTGTGTCTCTACTTGCCTAGCTAAGAGTTCTGGGTTAGATTCCTGGCATTGCCGAAACCTTATTATTGGTAAAATGTGGATTTCCTCTTTCACAGTGATGAATTAATGACCGGGGACAGGGCGTTTTGTCTGTTCTAGATTAAATTGTTTATTCTTAGTCTTGTAGAATACATTGAGATGTTGGTATTAACTTCATGAAAAATTTGAGGTTTCAAAGCAGTTAATATTTAAAAAAAAAATTAATCTCAATATAGATAGTACATACATATTTAAAAACGCTCATCATAAAAACATATGCCATACGTGTACTTCAAGTATACATTTGTATTAAATAAAAATAGATGTAACTAGAAAATTTATCTGTATTTTTATTTCATAGACTAAAAACGATTTTTTTAAGGCTGTGTACTCTTTAAGAAAAAATAATAGACAGTAGAAGTTATAAAATCATGTACCCATAAAGTAAGTTTAATGCATAACTGAACTGGGCCTCGATCCAAAAAGTTTGATGGATTTGGTTCAAGCTTGATATGTACTGTACCTGTATGGTTATGCCCCGGAAATTTTTTTTATTTGGAACTGAGCCATTGAATAAATAGAAGTTTAATTTGGAATGATTTATGTAAATTCCAATATTTTTTGAAAGCGACACTAGATGTTTCATATTAGAACTTATTTTTTGGATAAAAACTAGCTTATTGCTAATTTGCTGATAAAAGAAGTTTGAAAATCAGAAGTTTTCGAAAATTGCTTTAAAGACTTTGTTTAAAATGTATATCTGGGGCTTGTTAATTATCATAAATAAAGCCCTGTACTTGTATTTGGCAGGAGAATTTGTGTCAGGATTGATTGTGTGCTGATATTAGATTTTTTTAAAGTTGTAAATATTTTAAAATTTTAAAATAGGTATTTGGTAATTTTTCTTAAAATATAGGGAGTGTTCTATATATTTTCACTAAAAATAGCACTTAATTTAAGTTTACTTATGATTGATTTAGGAAAAATTTGAATTATCTAAAACATGTATATAACGATCTAGCTCAAAATTTGTATCTGGTTATTATCTTACATTATGATAATGGTAGTTTTTTTATTGGTAAATTTTAGAAATTTTGAAATTTTTCATAAATTGCCTATAAGATTAAGTTCAATGTGAATAAATATTGATGGTTGTTCATGTTAAATAAAAATATATTCTTAATTTTACACTAAGTAATAATTTGTTGCTAGTTGCCAAATAATTGATTTTTTAAAATTTGTTAGTTTTAGAAAGGTTTAAGCAGTGTTTTTAATTCATGTGTGACGAATGTGTATAGTAATTAATAAGGGCATATGTATTTTTTTCTTATTAAAACCTACTTAATGATAGTTTACTGAAAACCTTATTTTAAAAGTTTCTTCTAATCTATCCTACATTATATGAGAACGTTTGTACGATTGTGTCGTACCATATAGTTTTATTCATTACTTTAAACATGAAGACTATTAACAAATTAATTACCCGCTTCGGTCGCCGCATGGTCTAACGCTCAACTCTCGCAGTAGACTAGATTTCTGATGACGGGTAAATCGATGTTCGAATCTCGGTATGGTGTTCTGAGGGTGGTTTTTAAAAAGAGTTTATCCACTCTTCCTCTGCACAAATGTGGGTACACTTCCTTTAAATATAACCTTTTAAAATCACTAAAGCCATTAGCATAATTAGTAAATAGGCATACAACCCTAAAGGGTGGTAGGACGCGCTGCTAAAAGAAAATATTAATTTTAAGAGGAGAATTGTTTAGAGATGTTACGCCACGTGGCTTGAAATACCGGACTAATATATTATACAATATGTGTGTCTTGGGGGTTGCTGGGTAGACTGTTAGATTGACTCTTCCCAAAACATTTACTGGGCAGTTAATACAAATAAAGATCAAATATTTATATGCTAATTTGAGTTTATAAAACACTCCTACTTTTTTTTTTTTTTGCTTTCCCATCATTTATTAAGACCCACAATACTTAGTAGAAAACTTTTTTTTTTCAATTTAATGGATTCTGATGACATTAACACGAGAATCAAACCCGATACCTTTGGCTTTGTGCCAATGACTTATCATTGAGTCACTTGGTTGGTTTGGTATGTAGGGCCATATATCAATAGTTAAGGCTATTTATACAAAATTAATTAGACAGGCTCAGTGGAGGAGCTTTAGCGTGTAAAGCTAAAAGTCCCAAATTTGATTCTCGTGTTCAAGTTGTCATTTTCCAGTTGATTGAGTTTTATTCCTCAATAAGGACTGATCCTGTGGATAGCCGTCACGTATCAGTTGAGACACACATTATAAAAAAAATTATTTAAGTGTCACTGCTCCTGTAATTTACCGTCTTTTCTTTTGCCTATTCTACAGGGTTACCGCCATTAGCCTCGAGAAGAAGCTAAACCTTGATTTTCGTAAGAAGCGCACTTTCGACGAGAAAAAATGATGGAAAATTACCAGAATTGGTCATTCTAGGAATGTCTTATTTGATTTATCTAGTCAAAATCAGTTGATCTCTGTTTGTTAATCTTTAGAGCAACCTATTTTCTATTAAAATCAAATAAAACTGATTTTTTTAAATATGCCTTCTTAAACCACGTTATAAATGCTGTATTCCCTTATTGAATGTAGAATTCATTTATTTCTCTATGACTTGATCACCAAATCAATTGCAGTCAAAAGGGCAATTACAGAATACATTTTAATCTAAGATCCATATAGTAAATATATTTTGAGTGGGTTATTTTGTGTTTATATTTGTAGGAAAATCTTGTTGCTTTAACAAATAAAATTTACACAGTGGTAGCGTTGAAAATATTTATTTAATCTTAATTTGACATAATAAATATTCAAAAAAACAAGTGATTTATCCCATTAAAAGTAGCTTAAACTCCAGAGAAGACAAGAAAATAATCAAATAAAATCTAATGTACATTTATGTCACTTCAAGATCAAGAAAATTTGCAAAGGAACTTAGGAATGCTTGAAAATGTTCACCATAGGCGTATTCATGTGTTATTCTAATTCTACCTCTAGTAACACCCCAACGCCTTGGGTCACTTAGCTGCCGCTGATTTATTCTCTTTACTCTTACATTATATTTTGAGTTTGATACCTATAGTGGAAGAATAATAGAGAAAAGTCCAGTGTTTTGATCAAAAGAAAAAATAATTCTCTAGTAGAAACATATAGTTAAATTTCTTTACATGGTGACATCAACAGTAAGTCTTGAATATCGGTCAAAGAGGTCCTAAAATTTAAGGACAATTTTTCCTCGTCATATCATTTAATGCCACTATGCTCATGACAGATATTCAACTTAATATCACAATGTGTATACAATAAAACTATTATGTTTCTAAAGGATTAATACTTAATTTATTTTTGCCAAAAATAATATTTTGTTATGAATTTACAAAAACACTGGTCTTATCTCTCACCCCGTTTCCCCCTACTCAAATCACGTGATGAGTTTTGTGGATAGCTCAAAAATTAGCAAACACGGAACGGAAATATCTTTAAATAATACGCCTACTTAATTATGTATCCAGGGAAACATGATAATGTAAATATAACTTCTATTTTATTTCCAGCCTTACACATAAGAATACGTTACACCTGCCACGGATATATCCAAAACTAAGCTGAAGATTGAAATTTGATTTCGTAGTCAAAGAAAGTTAAGTGTGTAATTCCCTTAACAAGTATTCCCTTATACCACTATATACAGGTGACCTGGTGGTATAGGGGTATGGTGTCAGACTTCTATGCTTGCGGCCGGGGTTCAATCCTCGGTCCCGGCATAGATTTATCTGATTACCAAACCCTTCCTTCACCTCTGACAAGACATCTTGTGAATGTGAGGAATGCCAGGCCTCCACCGTGGTTCGGATTCCACGTTAAACTGTAGGTCCTTCATTTTCATCTCACAATCACCCTACCATAACACATTAGCGTAAGTGCGTATAACCCGAACGGGTAGTAAGACGCGGTGCAAATAATAATAACACTATATACATTACTAAACAATGGCTTTACTACACTCGGGTGTAGTGAAAATCCAGATACAATAACTAACCCAACTAATTTTTTCTAATACACCCACATTTCAACATTATGTTAAATAATTCGTTTATTATGAACCATCAAAATCAATTTTTGTAAATACTAAAATTCCCTACGGAAAACGTCATTTTAACATTGTAACTCTTTGAAAACAAACCTATATTGATGTTTGAGCCTAAGACTTGTAAAACTGTTTCTCTAACAGAGTTCTTATTTTGGTAGCACATAGAGCAACTTAAATTATGGAATGGGAATGTAACGAAAGACCCGCCTCGGTGGCGTAGTTGGCTAACGCGCTTGTCGTGTTGAGCTCGACTGCTGAGGACGGGGAGATCGAGGTTCGAATCTCAGTCGGGTGTGTTGGGGGTGGTTTTTCCTAAATGGTTTTCCACTCTCCCTCCACGCATATGCGGGTTCACTTCCTTTAATTCAACCTTCCAAATTCCTAATCAATTAGCGTGATTAGTACTTAAAGCGTAGGCCTATATCCCGAACGGGTAGTAAGACGCGGTGCTATATATATATATATATATATATATATATATATAATGTAACGAAAGGCTGAGTGCAGCCTTAAGCGTCATACTACGGTTGCAGCAAGCAAACACAGATAAGTTACTTCACTTTATGCTTTATCTTTAGCCGACAAAGTATAGAGGAGTATGGCCATGCGACTATTGAGAACTGTTTCAGGTGCGCTGGTTTAGCTACTGGTTGTGCAACTTTTGATGAAGAGGATGAAATGTCATTCAAGGAACTGACACAATTATTCATCAATGACTATTCTTTTGAAATTAAATACCTTATCGATATGAACTATAGAGCGTTTTTGTGTGTTTTCAGCAGCGCGCCTTACTATCCGCTTAGGCCAGAAACTTAAGTACTAAACACGCTAATGTGTTAGGAATGAGGAACACTAGACTACAAAGAAAGCAAATACGTATTTTCTATGACGGAGAATGAAAAACCTCAAGGGTACACTAAGTATACCTTACCAAGATTAAAACCTCAATATCCTCGTCATCAGCAGTAAAAAAAATATTAAGTTAATAGAATTAAGCCCTTCCCATATAGTAGAAAATTGGAATATTTACATATATGTAGAGGATAACCTTAAATATCTGTAAGAGTATTGATATTTATAATTTAAAAACAAAGATCAATGTATTGGGGAAGGGTTGGAGGAGGGGATGGGAACTTCCAAAACCTAGATAAACGATAATTTTTGGTGTTGTATAAAATCTAAATTTGTAAGGAAGCATGACGGGCCACCCCAAATAACTTTTAAAGTATGAAAGTTTTTATTTTATAATTTATTATAATTAAGATTTTTTTTAAAGGAGGGGACGGGGGTGATGCCGTTAGAATCTCATAAACCAATACAAAAATAACTTAGAATTATAGTGGAACACTGAAATATTTTAATCACGCAGGTAAAAATAACCAAATAATATTAAAAAATAGAAAATTGTTTATATGTTATTAACTACATACATATTTTTCAAAAACTCATAATATTTTAAAAATGACTAGGAATTTGTTTTCAAATGGGTATCTTGAGAATTTCTGACATGCCAAATTGTACTGTATACTCAATTTGTGGGTCAAAGTTTGTTTAATGTTAGTTTACTGATGACTGATTGTTCAAAAATAAGAAATATTAAAAAAATTACTCAAATGATTTGGTTTAAAATGGGTAGCCTATCTAGCAGATTCCATAGATTATAGTAATAATATCTATTTGATTTTAAAAACACATTAATTTAATAATAGTTGATTGATAAATTATTTGTTTAAATATCTTATATTAAGTGAAAGTATTGTAGCCATAAAAAGGTTGACATCTAGATTATGAAGAATCTTTAGGGTTTATAAAAAACAAAGTTTAAACAGTTCTGTCTGCCCTCATAACTGTCCGTATATATTTCCCTGAACACGGACCGAAAATGGTTTGATGGTTTTGTTTTGTTCTAACTTGTTATTCAGATTTTATATAGCTATATACATCGGGAAAGATTTTTAGATCTCTATCCTAACCTTCAAATCATGGGTAGTTAGTTGATCTATTTTTTTATTCCATATTTATCAAAAATGGTTCTAATGATTTTGTTTGGGATTGATATCTGAAGAGAGATTGACCTTTTAAATAATATTGTTCTTGGTTTTTGGGCAACATTTTTGTAAGGGGCTGTTTACAGAGGAGAGATTTATACAAAATTGAAATATTTTGAAAATGATTTTAACGATGTTGTTAAAAATGTATATCTGGGAAGTGTTCTACATGTCAAGTAATATTTTATATTTGATTTTTTTGGAAAATTTGTTTAAGGCTAGATAAATGATTACGGTTTTATTAATTTGAATATTATTAAAAATAGTTCTATCGAATTGGTTTAAAATGGGTATCGGAGATTACTTTACATAATATATTTTAATGCATTTATATCTTTCTTTGATAAATTAATTTACTTAAGACAAACTTTTTTTAAAGATTTTTTGAAATTGGCCTTGAATAGTTAGTTAAAAATGAATATTTAGAATAATTTTTCATGATATATAAGTAAGGGATTATTTTTAGACATAACAAAGGATTTTAGGGTGGTTTACGAATAACAATTTTTGTAAAATTAGATAATCAGGTTATAATAAGCTAGACGTGTGTCATTTAAAAAAGGATTAGAGGGCGAATAATGTATTTTAGTCCCTCATTTAGTCAGATGATTAAGAATATAAATTTTTCATAATATATATGTTTAAAATAGATTTGTTAGAGATGATTTTTTTTTACAATTTTATCGCACTTATGAAATATCAAATATAATTTTTATCTCGTACGCTTAGAGTATAAGAGCCTTCTCAAAATTCTATATTTTGCAAAATTATAATCTTTTTTCAAATGGATTCATATATTTGCTCTAAACAATCACAATGCTTTCACTCAATTTGCGTTAAATCAAAACAACTTATATTCCTCCTAATATATTCCTGATATAGGTTATGAATATAAGATAATAATAACATAATTCATAGCTAATCCTCCTTCAAGTAATTAGCTAACCGCTACCACTTAATATGGATACCATTTAAATGGTTATTTTACCTTCGTTGCCTTTTAAAACGGGTTTGAACATCCATCGGATTCATAGTTAGCCTTGAAAATTTAAGAACTTGACCTAGAAAAAACCGGTAGGTATACCTTAAATAAATTTAAATAAACATTGCGATGGGTTATTTAACGGACACTAGCATTTATTTCTTTACTATATTAAATGCACTTGGATTTGTCACTAATCATTGCTTATAATAATACAGTCAAATTGATCATTTTAATAATTTTGAAAATTAAAAAAAAATCTTTAAGATTTCTTACCTAAAATTATAGGGATCATCTAAAAGTATGCGGAAAAATGTTTTAAATACATATTAATATTCGGACTTTGAATGTATAACAATTCATATTTAGCTCGATTTATGGGTTTATCGCATTGTGTTATAATTTTATTACAATCAGAAACATTACTACCAAGTTTGTTTTCATATTGAGTTGAATAATTTTAGACAAAATTATTCACCAGTAGCTTGTTACATCCAAGCGATTATAGTAATTTACTAAAACATTAACATAATATCATAAAATATGAACTATCAATAATAATACGAAGACTATCATTAGTAAAAACATTTTCCATTTAATAGGAAACCAATAATGTTCAGTCAACAATACTAGTTTTTTTATATTTTTGTAAATTTGAGATTATTATTTTAAGGACCGTTACTAATTTTAAATTAATAATTAACGCAAGATTAGGTAATTTATATTATAACTAATACTAATATGTAATATCATACGGTGGGATATATAATAGGATATTTGATATAAATCTCTCAAATAAATAGCTAGTGTTTCCTTTCCTAAATTAACATTTCAGGAAAACCGCTGAGGACTTTATTGAAGATATGTTTCTGGAAAATATTAAAGAAAGGGGAAAACTAGATTTGGTGCTTTTAGAGAGGGGCTGTAGCAAGGGTCTAGCTGTTTTTGATTTGATGTCTGCTTATATGATTTTACAAGGGTTTTTTAAGCAACTAGCTGCAGTCCCCAAAAAGGGTAATAATGGTTTGGTTTTTAAATTGTAACCTCATGATTACACAAAACTTTAAAGGGCATAAGATAATAAGGAATAGTTTACTTGAACGGAAAATTTGCTGAGTGACAAATATCTTATACTCTGTAAAAATAAACTTCAACCCTAAACCAATTATTTGCAAGTTAGATTTTAGCGCAAAGTGTTTAGCTGTTTTCCTTTATCATCATCTAGAGACCACGGAGGGAACCAATATCCCATCAAAAGTTGTCCTATAACCCCACTTGTGGCCGTATAATCTGAGTGAGCCACGTGTATTAGCACGCTCAGTGATAAATTTGAGACAACTCACCTCTGTCAAGTCAGAGATCCCTTCATCACGGTGTAACTTGGGAACCCACTCCCCAGCTGTTTCCTGACCAATAATGGCAGGGTTTACCCCTCTTCCCCCATTTAAGTGCTACTTCTAGTGTCGCGAGAGGAGGTCATAAACTCAGCCTTAGGTGTAGCTACGGTTTACCAAAATATTAAGCCTAAGTTTCCCAGCGGGGACCTAATGGAGGTGTAACTGACCAGCTATCTTCACCCAACACTATGCACTACTAACCGCCTATTCCATGGTGACTGATAGATATAACCTTCTACCGACCCACCGATTAAGGAAGTAAGTTTCCTGGGGGATGTCAACATGGAGGAATCCTTTAAAGATTTTGGGCCACTAGGTCCTAGACAGGCAAATCCCTTTTCCCTACACCCTCCCGTTAGGAGAGAAACAATGTTGATGCGTACCACAACTAGGAAAAACTAAACTAAGTCTCAAATTATATCTAAAAACAAACAACATCACCCCGGCATTACTCTCACTATATTTAATTAATTGGAACTAGAGTCAATTTGGAGGGAATTATTTATGTCTAATTCGATCACAAAATTGGCTATCTGGCACCAAGCATATAATAAGTCAGGGTCCCTTCGCTACGGCCCACAAAAGATCCATTCGGCAACCATGGAAGGAACAAACACCTCGTCAAAGGATGTCCTATAGCCCCACTTGTGGCCATACCCTCTGAGTCGAGCGACGTTTACAAACACACAGTTTGTGACCAAAATCCATTGTCTAGTCAATGATCCCGTCATCACTTAGTAGCTTGGAAAAAATACCTGTATTTTGTGATTCTTGTAGGTGAAAGAGTTGGCCCTCCCTTAAGTACGATGCCAGAGTAACAAAAGTAGTCCAAAATTAAGCCTTAGGTACAAATACGGTTTCCGGAAGCATTGACCCTAAGTTGCCCAGCGAGGTTCTCATGTAGGTGTCCTGACTAGCTATCCCGGCTGAGACCGGGGTACGCACTACCAACCGCTTAGTGTTTTGTGGGTGAGGGACAATGCATTACCCCACCCCCACACAGATATCTCTATGAAAACTCAGCGGCCCCCGCCCCTGACAAAACGGTCTGGACTACTAACCAGCTGAAACTGGAGGGATGATCACTGGAGGGCGCCAACATGGAAGTACCCTTTAGAGATTTTAAACGAGTTTATGTGAGCAAGGCAGATCCCTCTTTAATTGACTCTCCCACATAGAGAGAATCCGATTTGATGCATACCTCCACGAGGGAATGAAATCGATTACGTCTAAAACCAGCCTTAAAGTGCGGACAGCACCGTACTTGACGCGGCCCCCTCTACTAATAGATAGAAAATATTCCTTTTATTACACAATCAGGCATCTATCTGCAACACCGAACATAAGCCAGAGACTTTATGCTTGTAGCCTTTGATCCGAGGTGCAAAATCTGCTTCAACGAGCTTAGGAAATCCCCTAGTATACGATTTTACATGTAGCCGTGAGTAGGAGGACCAACTAGTAGGTATTTACCTTATGGGAGAGGTGGGATCTAGCCATATGGATCAATCCAACCGACACGCAGGAGCAGGGAGGCATAGAAGAGCAAGAACGCAAGGACTCAGGAGAAGCGAATAGTTCCAACGGGACACTGGCCTGGCTTATCGTGGCCTCAATAACGCCACCCAACATATGCAAGCAAACCGTTTTCACCCTACGTTTTCCAGTGAGGACAACGAGGAGTTATCCACCCTGACTACAAGAGTCACTTCCATTTGCTAATGTTAAACCGAAAAGGAAATTAAAATAAGTGAAATTTAGCGAAAAAGAAGATATAATAATAAAATTGGATTGGGATATAAAGGAAAGGTGGGTAAATCACCTCAACCCTGCATTCATACCTCACATTCATAACATCAAATAAACAAAAACAAAATCATTACAAATAATCAAATAATACAAATCAATTTAACATCATTATTATGTAAGTAATAAAATAACTCTAAGGAGTCCCATCCTTATTGGCACGAGTGCTATTATTAACAATCTCCAGAACTGCGTATTCACCCTAAGACTACTGCTTTATTCTTTACAACATTGTTTGCCATTCCAGAAAAAGTGTGCTATCTCTCTCATTCTTTAGCAATGTTATCCTAGTGATAACATATTCTCTGTCTTCTACATTATATATTTCCCAATACATTAGTCTGCACTCACGTTAAAAGTGTTTACAAGAGAATATAGCATGATCAGCATCTTCACCTGTTACACATGCTTCGTATTTAGGATCTTCCCAAAAATTAAAACTATTTAAATTCTTATTGAAATTTCCATATCCGATTAAACACTGGGTCAGTCAGTGATCAGTACTGAACCAAGTCCCATACATTCAATTCTTCACATTTGGACAGTACTTATACGTTTCCCTGCCATTAATTGACTCGTTTCATATCGTCTGCCCTACAACATAAGTTTCGATTCTTAGATTTCTCTTGACATCAGCCATAACTAATAAATTTTTGTTAGCTATAGCTTAGTGTGGTTTTTACTTAATCGGCAGCCTATTGGTATTACTCCCGCCCCAATCGGAATGACATAATAAAATGACACAGTTATATATGATTTTGTAAGAATTAGTAGTGTGGATCTCTTAGCTTTAAGTAAGATCTTTATACAACGCTTAACATCCATATCCGCATACACCACAACATATCCATATGCAGGTATTGATTCAAAAAGGGCAATACACATTGTCGCGATACGGTATCTTCAACACGTACCTGCGATCTGCAATTTATACATTTTATCATCCAAATACATTTTATTTTGTTAATTGATATACTTTTTATTTGTATATTACAAAAATAATTTTTGTTAAAATGTTTTATCATCTAAACACATTTTATTTTGTTAATTGATATAATTTTTTATTTGGATATTACATAAATAATTTTTGTTTAATAGTCGAAAAAAGTACATGCTTGAAAGTTGATTCCCTTTATATATAGATCATAATGAATTTGCCATATCGGCACACGCACGTCTTAGCCCAAATCGACAGTTGACAACTCTGTGCAGTAAAAGTAAAAACAAAACTAATTATAAGGCTTCCAACTCAGATTGTGCCCGGGAGCTGCTGAGCTCTTATAGACACAAGTAAAACTACTTCTAGAAAAAGAACATAAAAACAATATAGATTACAAATGAAGCATATTTCGCTCTTTCTCGCACCTACAGTGCGAGGCTTTTTTATTTAACTATTGCGAGGGCTGTAAACAAGCAAACTGAATGTTCTTCACTGTCGACTGCCTGCACGTTTACGGAAATAAAACAACACAGTCAGGCTAAATAAAATTGACACAACCTAAATTTAAATGCACTAGAAATCAATTCAATAAAACGGTAGCATTACAAAATTTGTCCCGGTGTCTGAAAATCCAGGCCCCAGCTACTAATTAGTATTCTTGTAAGTTTAAAAATTTTTGCTATTGTCTTTGAGCATATGATTTTTAATTAGTCTTTGAAGGTGAGCCATTCATCAAGGATTACTCCTAGATAGGTGTGGCTTATTTTATACCTGATTAGCACACCTTCCATTATTACTCGAGAATTTAAGGCGGAACTCCCTATCCCAATCAGCAACCAACTTAAGAACATGCTCTGCTCTGGTCTCAATTTTTTGTCGGATTATTCCTTTGATCAGTAAAATGCTTAATCCACATAGGAAACGCATGGCCAGCCTTTTATAAAATATAGCTATAGGAATTGGTTGAAGATCCATATCCCTATCCATATCCATAATTTGTTCGAATACCCCCCCTGCGTACAACTTTGAGTCTAATTTGTCACGTATCCTAGTGTTCAAGAAATATAACTGGTATTCGGTTGCAATAGTAATCTCTTATGAGTCAGTGTAAATTCTCCGGGATTTCCACAACTTTGAGCTTGTCGAGGATATAAGGTCACTATGTGCTATCTAAAACACCTGACTTATCAAAATAGACTGCAAAAACCTATTTACCTTCTTCCGGCTCAACAAGGATGTGTCCTATGAACGTGGCTAATCACGTAGGTGAATGCAGTGAGAAATTTGTGGAACCATGCCTGCCATCGATACCCAGACAGTTGGTTATACCACCCACCTTCTTGTCCAGATTTACATCAGTTGGAAGAGCTTGCTCCTCCTTCAGTGCTGGGCGCATACATTAGGGAGCTAGGACAAAAACTAGGAATCGTTCTTTCATAAAGAGGGCATTGACCTGTATTTGCCTACTTGGATTAAAAAATTGATTTTAGGAATCACCATTAAAAATATTTCATTTAGTTGACCAGTTTGAGAACTTGGAAGAAGTAAAGTGCTTAGCCTTAGTAATCCCTATAAATAGGGATCTTAACTAAGTTGCTCAGCGGGTACATTGTGGAGCTGGCCTGACCAGATTTCCCCGAAGGTACTAGCTACAAATTGCTTAGCGTATGGTGAGTGGGGGGTGGGAGGTGGTCTCCCCATTCATTCACACACACACATGTGAAATCTACCGAGAATTAGCCATCCATGTGTAAAATACTATGGACGATGTCAAGGGGCCACCACGAGGTAGCTTTCTCTAGGAATTTCTGCACGAGGAACATCCCCAAGTAGGGGCAGGAAGGCTTTTATCTCATACGAGTAAGGGCAGTCGCCATTTGAGTGAAAATTAATCTCAAACTTATGAGCTTCCAACCCCGACCCAGAGTTATCCTAACCACCCTTATACTTAAATAACATTGCCATATATGTAGCCTGACACCTAAAATAATTCAGACAGTTTTCAAGGTGTAAAATTCCTTGTCTTATTGGTCCAGGCAGCTAGTATCTGGGAAACAAACACCTCATTCGAGGTCCAACCAACCCGTCGAGACTGTGACCTCCAAGCATGTACACTCACGTAAACATGCGCAGCGGGAAACTTAGGAAACAACAACCCCGTTCCTACCATCGATCTCTGTCATTACTGAACATATAAGAAATTAAACCACTTTCTTGGCCAGACTTACATCTGTGGAGGAGTTGGCTTTTACTTTTTTGTAAGCTGCATGCACAGGTCAGGGAGTTCAAACACAGCATAGGAATCCCTCTTACTCAATGAGAGCCTTAGACTTAGATTGCCCTTCTGTTAGTCAAAGCTCGATCATAATAATCACCCTGAAAAGGGCTCTTATATAAGTCGCCACGTCTTGGCCACGTCAGGCTCCTAACATTAGGGATTGCCATTAAAGAGTTTTTAAATTAAGTTGCCCAGCGGGGACTCAGGGAGGTGGCCTGACCAGCTTTTACCGAAAGTAATACTTGCCAGCCGCTTATTGTTTGGAAAGTTTGGGTGATTCCTCCTCCTTAGTCACTCCAAGAACACAGATGATCTTTAGAGATATTTAGCCGCCTTTCTGACAAGCCCTTTCAACGTTGCCCAATGACCACCACTATAAAGTACTCAGTCAGGAATAACGGCTGAGGAACATCCCACAAGCAAGGGCAGGAAGCCTCTTGTCCTGTCAAAGTAATGGCAGCTACCACGAGGACGAAAATTCATTTCAAACACAAGAGCTTCCAACCTTGACCCGGCACTACCCCAACTACCTCTATGTATTAAGGAAGGACAGCGCCACGTCTCTAGTGTGACACACTATATACTTCAGAGTATTTTAAAAGTGGGAAATGACTTGCCGCATTGGGTCAGGCAGCCAGTATCTAGGGAACAAGCACCTCGTTCGAGGCATCTTTAAATGATCATGGCAGTGTCCTCTGAGCGCAGCTAGGCACGTAAACATGCAGGGTGGACAGTTAAAAAAAAACGACAATCCCATGTTTGCCATTGATTCTTGTCATCACTGGACATCTAGGACCCCTGTTGGCATCAGTATATTTTTATATATATAAATTTATAATTTATATATATTTTTATATATATTATACATAAATATATATAAATTTATAATTTATATATATTATATATAAATATATAAATTTATAATGTATATATATGATATATAAATATATATAAATTATAATTTATATATTTTTATATAAATTATATATAAATATACTCATACTGATATCGTTTTAGCTTTTTATTTGTGATCTATATTATAGTAATCATCTTAATAATACTAATGACGCCATACTCTAATTAGTAGTTATAACTGCTTGGATCTATAAAATTATTTTAAAAAAACAAATACAGATAAATCAAAATATCACAAACATATCCCTATGCAGCAAATAAGCCCAAGATCACGCTGAATAAAAATGTAAAATAAAAATTTACTTTTATAACATAGATACACCTATTCGATTTAAAGCTAAATGCAAAATATAAAAATTTGCTAATTGAAATTGAGGTTCATAATATTTTAAAACAATAATTTACTTTGGGAATGAAATACTATGTGTTATTGTCTTAATATATTTATAAGCATAACATTTACTTTAAATGACATAAAATATATAACTCTATCAGTGAGAGGACATCCTTTGTTTTGTATTCCTATTTTTTTCAAGGAAATTTAAAAGTTAATAAAATAAGAACATTTCACTATCGGAATTCATTTAGTAAATCATTAGATAAACAGTTAAACGCATAACAGTAGAGAGTGAAACTTAAAATAAATATTAGCTTAACACTTCACTACCATCCCATGTAAGCACTAGGATATTCCCAATATTTTTTCCTCTTTTTATTTTACATTCCACCACCAGACAAATGGTTCAAAGAGAATTGCAACGTTTTTCAGGGAAAACCTTCCATCCAGACAGAAACATTTAATCCATAAAATTAATTTTAAAAATCCAAATATATTTATATATATATTTATATCTTTTCTTAGGTTATAATTACAGTTTTTAAATAAAAATATATATTTGTAGAATGTATAATTGTGCTCATCAGATATAATGGCAAAATATCGTATTTTTAAAATAAAGCTATTTACTGATAAACATACTTTAGCATTCCTCAAAAAAATTGTCATGCGGATAATAGAAGATTGTTTTAGTGGTTTTGAGGCTCCTGATCTGGTATTCTATCAGAAATACAAAAGTGTGAAGATATTTTCTTTCTCGCAAGCAGTTCTCTTAATCTGACAAACTAATTTGAAGCGTATTGAGGTGGTTCAAGTTTTTATCCTTGATGAGGATATCATATTTCAGGATTATCTCACAGTCTACTATATACTCAAAGCCTAGAACTACATCCTATCCACTGTTAAGATTCTGTATAGAGCTGCACAGTGGACATCATTTCCTACAGTTGATGACTTGTACTTATTTACTTGTCGTGTGTTTGTTTATTTAATAACACGACTTTTCAGAGCCACCATTATTTTCTATAAATATAATCCCCCTGGACTTCAAGATATCCAAAAGTATTTCCCAATTTTAAAAGATTTCTTAAAGAGAAAGTAAGAGGAATGACATTTATTTTTTCATAAAATTAGCTATTGTTATGCTATATCTTTGGTACTTTGAACAAGATTGTTTGATCTATATGGGAAATTTCCACAGTTGTTACTTGACCAAATCTTTGAAGGAGGAAAAATAGGACATTTGTTCGAATAAAAGTATTTTTTTATTATATTTGCTTTTTTTTCTATGCAAGGGCCTAGCCTACTATTTAAATTACGAAGTTTAATATCCCAAGTTGATAAATAGTCCAGCTCTCTTTAGTTTTTTGGGGGGAAACCTCCGTTTTTACTTGGTTTTTCCATATACAACATATAATATAATTTCTTCGTTTCGGGGTATATGGCAATCTTTATTTATGTTGTTTTGTAAAAGTAATTATAGAAACAAAGAACACGCGTTAATGTTCACTATTCCAAAATATTATTATTGTCAGAATAACACTTCCGAAACACTTGTATTGATTTGTAAATATTTATTATATTGGTTAAGTATTTGATAAAGTGTATTTCTCGGTAGATTTCAAACATATGACTTTGAAGTCAGATTAGGACAATATTGCCAAATTAGTGGTAACATATTATTTTTTTAACTGATGCAAGTTCCAGAACCTGATATGAGCTAAATATTATTACATTAAAAAAATACAAAATAATAAATTTTTGAAGAAAAAGAAAATAAGTCACATTTAACAGCAACTAAATAATCTAATTTTTATGAAAATTTTAATGAAGATGTTTTATAAAGCCCAATAAATAATATTATGCATATTTATGCATGTGTGCGGTTGTTTAATGCATACAGTTCAATAAAATTGTTTGCTTTTCTTGATTCTTCTTTCAGCTAAAAGTGATAGCGATATAGAATGTTCTTCAGTTGCCAACGAGAATATAATATTTTAAATTATGGTGCCTAAAATATCAGCAGAAGTTTTTTTAATTGATATAATATCAGTGAAACCTTTATTTTGAACGCTTACCTGGTTGAGGTATGAAAACTAAATTTTGAAATTTCCACTTAACGGTAGTTTTTTTTCAGTATCCATTTGAAAATTGACGAATTTAAGTTTAAATCTTGGAAACTATTCGGGTCTAACTGTAAAAATACAATATGATGTAATTAGACATGGTGCATATTAATTTTATAATATAATAGCATGCCTGGGAAAATTAGATTATGGTAAAAATACTGAAAAGGCAAAGAGGATAAAAATTAAATAATTTTATATAAAATTGTAAACAAAAAGGGGAGAAGTTTAAAGGGGATTAAAAGGCTAAAAATTATAATAAGAGCAATAAGGGACAAAGTTTGTTATTTTGGGTTTAAAAGAGTAAACAGAGCAAAAGGGGCAAAAACTATATAAAGTATAAGCTATATTTTAATAATTTTTTACCACTTTGTGCTACCCCTTTTACGGTGTTTACCCCTTCTACTCTTTTTGAGGTAGTTGTTTTTTTTAACCTTTGAGCTCTATTTACACTTTTAACTTAGTACCCTTTTTATACTTTTTTAGAAAAAAATTATAAGGTTTACTTTCTACCTTTTAAAATGTTCCCATCTTTTTATATTATTTTCCTGGCTATACCCGGTAGAAATAATTTAGGGCAAACATTTCGAAAAGGGCAATAAGGGTATAAATTTAATCTAACATGATTTTTATTTAAAACGGGTAAGTGATAAGGGAAAAAATATTAGAAGGTTATAAAGGGTAATAATGGAAAGGTAAAAAATGGAGGAAAAAAGAGAAAAGTATGTCTTATAAAAATAAAATTGGGATAAAGTGCAAAATAAGTAAAAACTCAAAGAAAAGTAGTGTTCTATCTATATTAGTTGTGCCAATTTTAAACTCTTACATTTCCCGGGATTAAATTTAAAATCCCATATTAGATGTCATTCAGCTCTGTGGGAATGTGTATTGACTCACATAGAACTTCTATTTTATATCATACCAAATTGTGGTTTTTATATTAGTTCTAGTAATCTTGAGAGAATCCCTCTTTTCCATTTTCTGCTTCATTTTGAAATTAATATTCAGGCCTTAATTGTTTCTTGGGGG